>PVJS01010292.1:0-34335 GCA_004027185.1 Glis glis | reverse complement strand
ACATTGTGGACATAAAATTGGACAGTGGGGATAAAGCACCCAGCCAAGTTCCTGGGACACAGCAAGCAGCAGCAATGATTAGCTCCCTAGAGAGTGTGTCTAAATTATGTCTGCGTCTTCCAGTGCCATCAGGGCCCTGGGAAACGTGGCAGTGAATTGAAGGCATCACTTTGCTCTGAATGCCTCCCTGGTGCCAGGAAGAGTGCTGGGTGGGGGTACAAAGGCCTGGCAGGCACTTGCTGAGTAGGACTGAGCCTCTCTCCCCCCAAGTGCCCACCCGCACCCAGGCCCCTGGCAGGGAGCCTGAGTTACTTGCTGTGGGAGAAGACAGGGCCATCCTAGTAATGACTGCCTCCCTCAGGCAGGGGTCTGAGCATGTCTCCCAATTATTCAAGTCCCTTCCCTGTGCCAGATACTTTATTTCATTTAATTTCCCCTGGATTCTGCCAGGTAGATGAGAACCTGGTACCAGAGAGGCCGGGAACTTCCCCGAGGTGCATAGAGTGCAAGCACAGAGCTCTGGTACTGGCTCACTCTGACCCGAAGCCCCCATGGAGGCAGTGGTCCCTGGGGGAATTGAGAGGAATGGCAGCAGGGGTGCCCTAGCCCTCCGCCCGCTCCAGGCTCACCAGCCCCCCTACCTAAAGGCTCTCCACAAAAGTTTCCCAGAGCTCCAGCAGCCTTCCCCCCTGCCTGGACGCAGCCTGGTGGGAGGCAGATGCCAGCCCTCCCCTGGCCAGCCCCTTCCCTTCCCATCTCACCTGCAGCTGTGGGCAGCCTGGCCTGGGCCAGCTATCGGGGGGGTGGGGAGCCCAAGTGATGGGGAGGCGGGGCTGTCTTCTCACCCACAAGGTCGTGGACCCCCTCAAGCCCTCAGTCCTCTTGGCCACCCTGGTACCTGGGGATCCTCTGCTGCAGATAGGGAAACTAAGGCAGAATGGCAGGAACTCACTCAAGCTCCCACAGAGCCCAGGCCAGTGACTCCTGCATGGCTCCCCCCTTGCCCCCGCGCCCCGCCCCCGTCCTCTCCACCCCAGTGGCTCCATCTTGCCCCTTTCTGGAGCCACTCCTGGGCTCATGTTTTACTCTTTCTCTTACCTCCTCTCCTCCCTGTCCAGCCCATTTGCAAATCCTGTTGGTTTCACTTTCAGAATCCATTTTTTTTTTTTTTTTTGGTACTGAGGATTGAACCCAGGGGCATTCTACCCCAGCCCTATTTTTTTTTAATTCTTTATTTTGAAACAGGGTCTCACTAAGTTGTGGAGGGCCTAAGTAGCTGAGGCTGGCCTCGAACCTGGATCCTCTGGTCTCAGCCTCCCAAGTACTGGGATTACAAGTGTGCACCGCCACGCCCCGCCAGAATCCATCTTAAATTCTAGTACTGCCTGTCCTCACTCCAGCTCCACTGGGCCTGGAGAGGTATCCACCTCCCACCGAGTTCCTGGTCCACTCTGGCCCTGGAACCCCTTCTTCACCCAAACAGCCAGATGAGACCTTGCAAAAAGCAAATCATATTCTCTCCCGTCTCTGCTCAGAATCCTCCAGGACCCCATCTCACTCAAGCAAGAGCCCTGCACGAGCTGCCTGGCTGCCTGCCGCCCTCACCCCTCTCCACTGTCCCTTCATTCGTTTGGACTCATTTGTACTGGCTATTTGCTATTCTTTTTTTTTTTTTTTTTTTTTGGTGGTACTGGGATTGAACCAGAGGCATTCTAACTCCAAACTATACTGTCAGCTCAATTTTATGTTTTATTTTGAAACAGAGTCTCACTAAGTTGCTGAAGCTGGCCTCAAACCTGTAATCCTCCTGTTTCAGCCTCCCACATACTGAGATTACAGGTGTGTGTCACCATGCCCAGCTGCCTCTTTGCTATTCTGCAAGCACACCAAATACATTCCTGCCCCAGGGCCCTTGCACTGGCTCTGCTCCCACCCTGTATCCCTCTCTCCCCAGGTCCCCTTTCCTTCTTTTTTTTTTTTTTTTTTTTGCGGTACTGGGGATTGAACGCAGGGGCGTTCTACCTCCGCGCTACACCCCCGGCCCTATTTTTTATACTTTATTTTGAAACCGAGTCTCACGAACTTGCGGAGGGCCTCACTAGGTAGAGAGAGAGAGAGAGAGAGAGAGAGAGTGCTGAGGCTGGCCGCGAACCCGGATCCTCCGGTCTCCGCCTCCCAAAGTACTGGGATTACAAGCGTGCGCAACCACGCTCGGCCCCCCCCCCCTTTCCTTCTTGAAGTCTTTGCTCAAATATCACTTCCTCAGAAAGGCCTTCCTGATTACCAGGCAGGACCACCTTAAGTCCCATAGATCCTGTCCCCACCTCTCGTTCTTAACTTAACTTTTCCTCTGTAGCCTCTATCAGCTCCTGACGTGATACATATTTTTCCAGATCTGTGTTTAGGATCTGTCTCCCCCCAGGCTCTGAGCGCCACCAGAGCAGACCGTGTCTGTCTTGCTCACTGTTGCGTCACAAGGGCCAACAGTAGCCCCTGCCCCATGGCTCCTCACTGGGAAGGGTGCAGCAGATGCCTCAGAGCAGGAGTCTGGGAGCTGTCCATCCAGCTCTGCACTTGGCAGGCCTCAGCAGCCCAAGGTCAGGTGCACCCTCCTGCCTGGGGGTGTCTGGAAGTCCCCAAGGAACTGACATTTCAACTGGACCTTGAGGGTCCAGAGCATCTTTCAGCAAGAGCAGAGAGCAGGGGGAAGCTCCTTCTGGGGTGTGGGGACGTGGGCGAGGGCTGGAGGCGGGGCAGGTTTGGGGACATCCATGTGTCCCGTGTAGCACGGACCCGGGGCTGGCTTTCCTGGAGAAGTGTGTTCCGCAGAACATCCTGAACGGGGCGGGGCGGGGCGAATGGTCCAGCCAGCCTGAGAACCACTGTTGGGGCCTGCGCTGGTGAACTTGGATGGGGCCAGATGGAAGAGAAGCCTCTGGAAAACACTCAGAGGAGCCAGTGTGTCACCGTCACTAAGGGCAGGGGCAGTGAGGGAGATGAGGTCAGAGTTGGGTTTTAGGAGGAAAGTCATTCGGGATGCTGAAGCCAGAGGGGACTGGCCTGGAGAAGGGAAAACAGGGGCCGAGGACGGCCGGGGGCGGAGGCCTGGCTGGTCTCCCCACAGGAGCTGTGTGGAGTGGCAGGGCCGGAGGCCCGAGGGTCACCGTTGACTCCAGGAGTCTGGGAAGCAGGAGATGAAGCTCAGAGGATCGGTGCGTGGAATCCCCTGGGTGGAATCCACGGGCTGCCTGGAGGCCGGCAGCGTGTAGCAGTGGCGGGCAGCTCGGCCTCAGTGGGGCTCACTCAGGCCTCTTTCCAGCCCGGAGCCTTCCCGCTTCTGGGACCTGACCGGGGCTTCTAGGAGGCCGGTTTGCTGGATGACTCATCGTTTTCTCAGCATCCCTGGCTGAGGAGATGTGTGGGGATGCAGGGGCCCTTCCTCCGCAGGCAGGATGCCAGCGGGCAGAGGAAAACGCACCCGGCCCGGGCCTCGTCTCAGGACGCCCCGTGAGGGTGTCTCTACGAGTCCCCGGCTCCCACGGTCTTGCACAGTGCTGAACCACCCTGGGAGCTGTTATGACCCCATTCTACAGGTTAGCAAACCAAGGCACACTGCGGGCACCCAGTGAGGCCGCCACTCGGAGCTATGGTTTCTTCATCTGAAATATGGGTCTGATGATTGTCCCTCCCTTACAGGGTTGATGGAGAAACTAAAGCAGAGGACATGTGAAGTGCTTAAATGGTGGGGTTGCCATTCTCATGGGGATAAAGAAAAGGGTCCGCCTGGGTAGCAGGGGCTCTGGAAGGCCAGAGGGCAACACGGCCAACGGCAGACCTGTCTAGATAAAGCCCAGCTCTGCCATCCGCTGAGCAGTTCTGGGCAAATGGCTTACCTGCTCTGATCCCCTGACCCCATCCATTGATAGGGCAGATAAATCCTGCACCTGTTGGATAGTTGGGAAGGTGGCATAAAGCCGCCCACCAGGCAGGCCACAGAGTAGGGGCTGCTGCTCTATCTTGGGGTATCTCAAAGGACCCCCCTTCCCACTGCTAGATCCCAAAGCCAGGCAGCTGTCAGCCTCCTATGAGATCCTTTGGGGGTAACAAGAAAGTCTGGGCCGAGGGAGAGAGAAAAATGGGGGTGGAAAGTCATAGAATGCAGGCTGGGAAGCAACTTAGGGAGCCACTCCTGCTCTAGAGGCCGGGGCAGCGGCAGGCTGAGAGGTGAAGGGTTTTATGTTGAATTTGAGGCCCTGCAGGCCAGCAGAGCAGTGGAGAGTGTGGAGGTAGGGTCTGAGTCAAGGCTCTGCCATTAACTGCTGTGCAGTCTTCAGCAAGACACTTCCCCTCCCTGAACCTCAGTTTCCTCATCTATAAAATGGGGCAATAATAGCTATGGATTCAATTATATCCCCCTTGTATACTATAGTCTATTGCATCAAACCACCTGTACCAAGGTGTGGATATAGTCAAGGCCTCAATAAAAGGAAGCTAAAATCAAGATTCCGATTCTAATGGAATTAATAACCCTAGAATCTGTGACAAGGCCACGGGAAGTGGTGCTGTCAGGTGCAGTGTTGGAGCACTGACAGGGGAGCTTCAAATTGAGCTCAGGGGCTGCTCACTGAACAGCCTTGAGACAAGTCGTTCCATCCTCTGAGCCACAGCGTCTCTTGAGATGGGCCCAGTGGTCTCACCTAGCCTACAGGGTTGCTGTGGGGTGGCAAAGAGAGACTCAGCCCAGGAAACAGGAGCTGTCCTCTGCTTCTGCCCGTGGTGTGGCCACACCTTCGGACAGAAAGTCTGGGTCAGGGGATGCAGAGTGGAGCTGCAGAGGGGGCAGTGCATGGAGGTGGGAGAGAAGGAAGGGGGAGTGTGTGAGGAGACAGGGAGGACTCCCCCCAGGAGGGACGATTAGCTGGTCAGCCTGCAGATTCCTGGCCTTGCCCTCCAAATCTGGGGGAAGTTGGCCTAATTGTTGCCCAAGGAGGGTGTGTCCTGCAGGCCCAAGGGGAAGTTGGTTCTCAGGGGAGGAGGGGAGGAGACCTGGAGCAGGTGTGCTCTTAGTCCCTGGGGTCCAAGGGCCCTGGGTTCAAATCCTGGCTTACCAGCCGTGCAGCCATGGACAGACACATCTAAACCTCTTTGTCCATTTTCATATCTATAAAATGGAGATGGTGATATCGATGACCTATTAGGGTTGTGTAGGGATCATTTGGGGCACATGAAGTACTCAGTCCCTGTTGCAGAGAAAAACAATGATAGTCGTGGCGTGGTCCGTATTTGTCGAGTGTTCGGGAATCAGCAGGCCCTGGGCTGCACACTTTGTGTGTGACTCCAGGCACCTGACCAAACATGGCTGCCATTATGATCCGCACTTGTAGATGAGGACTCTGAGGCTCAGAGAGGTTAAGTCACATGCCCACTTCTATGAGAGGAGGCCTCTGCCCTTGTCAGCGGGATGAAGTGGGAGGTGCAGCCCACGCCTAGGCTGCTGCCTGTGGTCGCCAGAGCACACGGAGGCCAGTGCGTGGTCTTGGTAGCACCAGGGCCGGGGCAGGGAGAGGTGCTGTGGGGCTGCGCAGGGAGGCCCTTGTGAGGAGGCGAGCCAGGGACTGGGGAGAGGAGGGACAGGGCTCCCAGAGGGCAGGGGCCTGTGGACACAGGTGCACAGGAGAGGGTTGCACATAAAACAATAACAATAAAAGTAGCGGTTCCTAAAGGGGTGAGGAGTTGCAGGCCCACTCCTCCCCTTCTACCCAGTTCCCCTGCCCAGAGGGTCCCATCCTCATGGGTCCTTCTGGACCCGCTCGGTTCTCCGGCTGGGCTGCCTCTGTTTAGGTCCTGAATCCACCGTCTACTCACTGTGTGACTGGGACAACTTGCTTAACTTCTCCAGTTTCTACATCTGAAAAATGGGGGTAATGATAGGACCTGCTTCTCTGGGGAGCACTGTTGACAAGCAAGGGCTTCGAGAGTCTAACAGCACAGGGTGCGTGGTGAAGTGCAGGCACGGCGGCTGCCATCGCTGCTGCTGATATAGTTATTACTGTGCTTACAGTTTTAAATGTGTTTTTAAACACCCAGCTCCCCTTGCAGGTCCCGAAGCTCAGTTTTCATGATTTCTGTCTATTTAGGAAAGAGGCAGAGGTGAATGGTCAGCCCGAGGTCAGCCCAGCAGCCCCAGCTCTTGAGACCGGCCCCAGGCATGGAGGGGTTTTCTGTGTGCTGGCTGGGCCCCAGGAGCTAGCCACTGCTTCACTCAGGGCTCATGGTTTGGGGACTTGCTCCTCTGCCCCAGTGCTGGGTACACAGGGTGAGGGGAGAGGAGGCTGAGAAAAAGAACCCGTGGCCAGGCCCCAGAAAATGAGGGCCTGAAGCCTTCCTGTGCTACCCCCTCAGCCTTAGCATTCTTGGAAACGTTTTCACGCTCAGAGCTCCAGGTATCTTCCTTTTTTTTTTTTTTTTTGTGGCACTGGGGATTGAACCCAGGGGCATAGGGGCATTCTACCTCCAAGCTACACCCGAGCCCTATTTTATTTTTATTTTGAAACAGGGTCTTACTAGGTTGATGAGAGTCTCACTACTTGCTGAGACTGTTCTCCAACCTGCGATCCTCCTGTCTCAGACCCCAAGTACTAGGATTACAGGTGTGCGCCACCACGCCTGACTTCCAGGCCTCTTGGGAAGATGGTGCCAGGCTGTGGGAAGCCAAGGCAATGCCTTCGAAGGGATGGAGGGTTGGAACTGTTCACTGAGCATCCCACTTGCTGTCCCTGTCCTCAGGAGTGTTCACATCTGAGCTGGGAACGATGGTGTCATTGATTAGACCCCAGTTTGGGAGGTATTCACATGTAGCTGAGAAGAACCCAGCCCTGGTTTTGAATCCTGACTGTGCTGCTTAGTAGCAAGTGACTTTGGGGAAATTAATTAACCTTTCTGGGCCTGTTTCCTCCTCTATGAGGTGAACACGGCCATGAAAGCTGCCACGCATGCATGGTTGCTGGAAGCAGGTAAGAGACTTAGCCCAGGACCCAGCTCACAGAAAGGCTCTGCAGTCAGCGTGGCTGTGGTTGTTCTGAGGGTGCAGAGTGACGTGAGGACACCAGCAAACACAGTGCTGCGGGATCCAGCCATTCCTTGCTCATTTGTGCAGCTGCCTGGCACCTGTTACGTGCCAGGTCCTGCTCCTGGTCCTTCCAGAGATCGCACCTGAGTGCCGGAGCTGTGCTTGGGCTGCCCCAGCAGTGGGCTCAGGACGGACTTGATCTCTGCCTTCCACCGCGCAGAGCACCAGGTGCCCCTAGCTGCACACCTGGTGGAGTCCTGGGTCTGGCGTGCCGTCCGACCCTCTCTTGGTCCTGCCAGGCTTGCTGAGCTCAAGGAAGCCACTTTTGCCTGGAGTCCCCGCTGCCAGCCCCGCTGCCCCCATGTCTGTCTCTTCTGAGTCCCTTTCCCAAGGGGGATGGGGCGTGAGGGGCCTTTCCCTCACCCCTGACCCAGTTCCTGTCACCTCCTACCTAGCAGTAGCACCCATTATCCTTCCTCTTATGTCCTCCCCTGTCCACACAGTGACCCAAGTGCTGTGTTGAAAATGTAAATGATACCCACGTTCCTTCTCTGCTCAAAACCCTCCCATGGCTCCCCATCACTCTCTGAGCAAAAGTCAACCTGGGGCCAGCTCTGGCCCCTTCCACCTCCTTAGCCCCTGCCCACTGTCCTTCAGCCACACCGGCCTCCTGACTGTTCTCCAGGGCCTCAGTGGGCTCTGCTGAAATGCCACCTCCTCCTCGAGGCCCTCCTGGACTGCCTTTTCAAAATGCCCTCTGTCCTTCTCACCCTTGAACCCCCTCCTCTAATTTGGAGTCATTAGCAGCACCTGAAGGACGCTGTATTTGTGTGTGTTTGCTAGGCTCCGTGAGCACAGGGCTATTTGCTGGCTTGAATGTGGCTGTGTTCCCAGCAGTCCATCAATATTGGTTCTCCATGTGCCTCAATTTTCTCCTCTGCAAAATGGAGGAGCAGACCTGTCATGGGCCAATATGAGGTTTGGTGTGATGGCGGGGGCCCACACTCAGGGGCTTGCAGTCCCCTCCAAGACTGTCTGACCTTCCCAACAGGGAAGTTCCTCCAGCCCTAGGGCTGAGGGAGTCAGAAAGTCAGCAGGGTCAGCAAGGGTGTTCAGAGGGCTGAGAGTGAGCCCCACACGGAGGTGTTGGGGCTCACTCTCAGCCATACTGGGGAACTTGGGTGGGGCAGGGACACAGGTCGTGGGAAGTAGGGAGAGGAACTGACTTGAGGGAGGTCCGGGCCTGGGGAGGCAGAGCTCCGTGTTTCTATGATGGAGCCAGGAAGCCAGATCTGAAGCGATGGGAGCCGTTGAGTGACAGGGAATGTGGGAGGGAGGTGTTTAGGGAGCTGAGTCCCAGTCAGTGTGAGCAGGGCAGAGACTGGAGTCCTGAGACCCAGGGAGGCTCGGGGCTCCAGGGGGCATGCCCCAAATGGGAGCAGAATCTATAGAAATACAAGAGGAGGGCTGGGGCCGAAGGAGCGACTTGAAGTCTCCTCCTCCTCTTTCTCTTCCTCCTCTGCCTTACAACACCTGCTTTGCTCTCCATTAAGACCTGTCACCATTCACACATCCATTGATTCCTCTGTTCATTTGACAACTGGGAGAGGGCCTCCTGGGGCGCAGTATGGAGTCCCACAGGTGTGGCTTTTGCCCTGTCAGAGTTCAGGACACCTTGTGGGGGGCAGATGCTACATGACATGGTTATGGTGGTGATGATCGTGGTGGTGGTGGTGGTGGTGGTGGTGGTGATAATGGTAGTGTGTCCGCTCACATTGAGTGAGCATTCACTGGGCACCCATCCGTTCTATGCATTTCCTGCATGTTTGCACCCTGGGCTCCTGCAGCAGCCCTACAAGGCACTGACATCTCGCACAACTTACCCAGGGTCTCCTGTGAGCAGAGGGCCGCGCTGGCCGTGAGCTCAGGCAGGCTCGCTGACGGCAGCTACTCCCTGCTACGGCCACCTGTCCCGCGGTCGCAGGCAGGTCTCTTGGTTACTTCTTGGACTCAGCATGAGGCCTGGACAGCGGGATGTACATGTGTGTGGTCTGCAGGAGCAGGGTTTAAGCAAACTGGGGAACAGGGTGTCCTGGCTCCCCTTCCTTCGGCACCTCATCTGTGAGAGGGAGACCCCCCTCTGTGGAGGCCACCGGAAGGGCAAGGAACTGTCACCCTCCCATGGCAGCTGACGTTTCCAGGGGGAGAACCCATTCCATAAATCAGGGGCAAAGAGGACAAGAAGGTTCCGTTCTTCGCTCTGCCTCTGGGATCGGGATGGGAGTGGGCAGGAGGCCGAGGTCTCTGCATAGACACACTGTGCACCCCATCTGCTCACCCTCACACGTGGGTCCCAGGGAAGAGGCTCACTGCAGATTCCCATACCTCTCAGAGGGAAGGGAGGCAGGGGCCCAGGCCTGCACTCCCAGTCCTAGCAAACCCAAGCTGAGCCCATACCACTGAAGAGAGGAGAACTGGAGCTGGGGCCGAAAAGCCAGGACACAAATGCTGCTTCTGTACTTCCTGTGTGCCCACACTGTGTTCCCGTTCTGGGCCTCAATTTTATTCACTTGTTCAGATATGTGCTGAGGTCTGGGATGGTGGCACACACATATAATCCTAGTATTTGGGAGGCCGAGATACGAAGATCATAGGTTCAAGGCCAGACTCAGCAACTTAGCGGGGCCCTCAGCAACTTAGACCCTGTTTCAAAATTAAAAAAAAAAAAATAAAGTAGGACTGGGGATCTAGCTCACAGGTAGAACATCCCTGGGTTCAATCCCCTGTGTGCCCTCCACACACACACCAGAGGGGTGGGGGGTGTGTGCTGAGCATCTGCTCTGTGCTGGGCCCCTGCCCTCCGAGGGCTGCTGCTGTAGCGGGGCTGCTGCACCTCCCCGCGCAAGGACAGTACCTAGTTATCAGCTGCTGGGGAGAATAAAGCAGTGAGGGACGGGGGTCAGGGAGGGCCTCAGCGAGAAGGTGGCATTTGGGGCAAAGCCCTGGAGGAGGGAGGCAGGAGCAAGGTGTGCAGGTGTCTGGTGGGAGAGCGTTTCGGGTGCAGGAAGAATGAGTGCGAAGTCTCGAGGCTGTAGTGTGTCTGGTGGGCTTGAGGAACGTCATGGAGGCCGGTGTGCTCAGCTCCCACCAGTCCTTGAATTTGGGAATCAAAAGACCACATTTTACCCTTCAGGACCTTATGCCTCAGAACAAAATGATGTAGGAGCACCCTGCCCCCAGCCACGCCCCTCCCCAGGTAGAGCTGGAGCAGGGGCCTTGCTGCCTGTTTCTTCAACCTGTAGAATGGGTTTCATGACCCGCAGTGACTCAGGGCAGGGAACATTGTCATCCTGACTCCTCACCACGAGTGGCTGCTTTTTAGGTGACCCTGAGTTCAAATCCTGGGTCCAGCACTTTTCTGTGTGATCTTAGGCAACTCATTCTCTGACCTTCACTGTCCTTGTCTGCTAAACGAGGGTAGGATGCCTGTGTGTTGGGGTTACTGCAGGGCTTACAGAGAACCCTCCAGGAAGCCTGTGTGTAGGTGCTGGCCCAGACCCTGGCTACAGGAGGCGCTCAGTAAATGTTTAAAACCAGAACTCGATGACATTCTGCTATGACTTTGAATTATTTGCATAGCTATCGGATGCTTCTCATTCATTTGACTCTTTTTAGAACCCTATGAGGAAGAAGGAGCACGAAACAATAGCCCCAGCCAGGAGTGGTGGTACAGACCTGTAATCCCAGTACTTGGGAGGCTGAGACCGGAGGATCACAGGTTTGAGGACAGCTTCAGCAAGTAGTGAGGCTGTCGGCAACTTAGCAAGACCCTGTTTCAAAATAAAAAAGGGGTGGGGGTGTACCTCAGAGGTAGACTGCCCCTGGGTTCACACTCTAGCACCACAAAAAATAAAAAAGAAAAGAAAAAGAAACAATAGCTCCAATTTACAGAGGAGTACATTGAGGCCAGGAGAGGAGAGGGTAAGTGACTTGCCCGGGGTCACAGTGGGGCAGGAGCAATGGAGACTAAGACCAGAGTCCCCAGGGAGCCCTGGGTACAGAGGGTGAGCAGAGATTATCCATGAACATACAAGTACATGCTGGTGTACACTCACCACCTTGCACACTCGCACACACGCACTGTACAATAGCAGTGACTTTTAGATTTGTGGTCCCCAGCAGGTTTTCTAAGACATGGCTTGGTGGGTCGGGAGGTCTGTGATAAGGATGGTAAAAGGCCCAAGCTTGGGGAAGCTCGGGCCACAGCGGGTCTGGGGCAGCAGGGAGGGATCAGCCTGGTTGTCCACTGCTGTCTGGCCTTGCTGGGCAGGGAGGGCAGGTCCTCACTGTTCCCCCGGCAGCCCTGCCACCAGACGCCGGTCCCTGTCAGTTTCTCAGAGCCCAGAACGGCCCTGGGAGGGGGCATATAGAGAGGAAGCTGAGGTTCAGAGAGGCACATGCCTACTAGGGTGAAAGGTAGGATTCAGAAGCCTGCCTGATCCCAAACCCCAGGGAGCAGGAGCTGGCAGGCGTGCCTCGAGCAGGACAGCCTCTTCCTCCACTGGCCCCCTTCCTGGCCGGGCCTGGCCGCCCAGCCCATGATGGAAGGCATGGCCCCCCTTCTCTGCTCCTCAGTTTCTGCTGCCTCCGTCTTCCTCTCACGGGCGCCATGTTCCAATCCCACCCTGCATTAGCCTTTTGTGGCCATCAGACTGCCCCACCCCTCTGAAGGAGAAACTAGGGAAGCTGGGCACACACCTGTGACCCCATCCACTTGGAAGCCTGAGGCAGGAGGATCACAGGTTCGAGGCCAGCTTGGGAAACTTAGACCCTACCTCAAAATAAAAAATAAAAAACCGGGCGTGGTGGCACATGCTTGTAATCCCAGTACTTGGGAGGCTGAGACAGGAGGATCGCAGGTTCACGGCCAGCCTCAGCTACTTAATGAGGCCCTCCACAACTTAGTGAGGCCCTGTTTCAAAATAAAGAATAAAAAATGGGGCTGGGAGTGTAGCTCAGAGGTAGAATGCCCCTGGGTTCAATCCCCAGTACTGCAAAAAATAAAATAAAATAAAATAAATAGAAAGGGCTGGGGGTGTGGCTCATTGGCAGAGTGCCCTGGGTTCAATCCCCAGTTAAAAAAAAAAAAATGAGCGGTGTTAAAGGAGGGGTTAGGGAGCTCACCTTTGTTCAGCTCCTTGAAGTACCTAGACAGCCTTTCCCTGGTACATACACAACTTGGATTTCCAAGCCCATTTTACAGATGAAGAAACTGAGGCATGAAGAGGAAAGACGGCATCCTGAAGCACACAAAACGTAAGAGGCAGAGCTGGATGCCCACATCTGTGCTTTTTGTATTCGGTAGCCTTCTGCCCTCGGTTTCTCCAGCTGAAAGGTGGAGATCTGAGCGGGACAATCTGGAGCACATGGAGTTGGCACACAGGCCGGAGGGAGTTCTTTTTTTTGTGTGTATGTGTGTTATTGGGGACTGAACCCAGGGGCATTCTACCCCCAGTCCTGTATTTTAGTTTTATTTTGAAACAGGGTCTCTCTGGGTTGATGACAGTCTCACTACTTGCTGAGGCTGTCCTCGAACCTGTGATCCTCCTATCTCAGCCTCCCAAGTTCTGGGATTACAAGGCACCACCATGCTTGGCTGGAGGGAGTTCTAATTCTGGCTCCTTGACTTGCTAGCCAAGGGCCTTGGGTGGCTACTTTATCTCTTCTCACCTGTGAATGAGGCTGAGAGCAGTACCTACCTGAGCTGCAGGGATTAGCAGGTGACACACCCAGATGATGGGGAGCTTTTGAGTCCTCAGCTCCATTATCAGCTCCCCCAGCAGGGCATTTGCTCTTCTGGGGACCCAGACTGGGACAGGACTGTGTCCTTGGGACAGAAAGCTGTCTGGGGAGCCTGCTGTGGTGAATGGCAAGCTGCAGGTAGTCGTGAGAAGCCAGCCCAGGGCACCTTCCTCCCCTTTGTCTCCTCTCGTGTAAACCAGCAATTACCTTCCCTGCTCCGCAGCTTGGCCCTTCCTGGGAGAATTGCTCCAAAGCAGCCACCGAGCAAGCAGAAGCCGCCTGGCTAATTAGTGGGCGGCCACCAGGGACACACGCAGGGTTCAGTGGCCAGAATTGGGGCCACAAATGCCTGGGGGCTGGTGACAGCTCAGCAGGGAGACCCAGCAGTGTCCTGGGCTCCAGGATATCATGGCTTTCCTATCTTGGGTTTTAAATCCTGGCTCTGTGGCTTTTCAGCTCTGTGACCTTAGAAAGGTCATTTTGCCTCTCTGGGCAGCAGTTTCCTCATCTTTAACTTTGGAATGATGTGGGTTTTGGATCCCAGCACCTAAGTAAATGGTGCCTATGATCAGATGTTACTCTTACTGCTGCTCTCGTCACCGTCGTTGCTGCCTTGGACCTGTGCTGGCTCAGGTGAGGGAACACAAGGAATTCAAGCCCAGTGACAGCCCTTGGGACACTGGAGTACCACGTTAGCAGCACAGGCAGCAGAGGCCCAGCTCGGCCTCAGTCCTTCGGGCAAGAGAGAGGCTTGGTCTCCCTGAGCCTGAGTCTCATGTTGCTCCTTTATGGAATGGAAAAATTGAGATGCTGTGTGGCCATATACCTAGAGTAGGGCCTGACCCGGTGTTTAGTAAAGGTGGAGTCCCTCCCTCTCCCCACGCCTCAGGGGCACACAGGAAGAGCAGCAGCAACTCCTGTGGGAAGAGTGGATGACAGAGCCACCCGCCTATAGCTTGGGGTGCTCAGGGAAAGGCCTCAGAGGACTTGACAGGATAGAGGAGGATTGTGAGCAGTATGGGGAGGATAGGTTGGGGGTGTGTAAGAAAGGAGTGGGGGTGCAAGTGGACAGGCTGTGTGCAGAGGCTGGGCCTGGAACAGGGCACAAGGCTGGAAGCTTGTGTAAGTTTTGGGGATAGACATTCGGGAGACAGGATCCACCTGGGCCTGCTCTGTTCTTGCTGGTCTATGACTGCAGAGAGATGTCCCAAAGCTCCGGATAGCCATGGAGCACAGTCAGAGGAGTCCCTGGCATGGCCTGGGGAGCACTGGGCTGAAAAATCTTCCTGAAAGTGTGAGCCTCAGGGCTGAGATTCACCAAAGAGCTGAGCACAGGCTGTCACCCAGGTGGTGGCCCAGGAGTGCCACTGACAGCTGGGGTGAGCAGAGCTACATCTCATGGGCCTCAGCAAATCAGCCAGGATATTTTTCTGGGCACAGGGGAGCCAAGGAAGGTTTGGGGAGGGTGGCACACAGTTCTGTTAGCCGAGAAGGTTGAGAGAGTGAAGCTGGAGACCCAATGGGCTAGAAGTCACCCCGAAGCCTCCCCTCCCGGTGTCCAATGTGGGCAGACTCGTGCCCCTGCAGCCTTGCTCTCCACGTGTCCAGTGTGTGGACTGTGGGCCTCCTGCCTCCCTGAGTGCAGCTAGGCACCCTGTGGCATTCATTGAAAAGGAAGCTGAGGCTGGGCGTGGTGGCACACGCTTGTAATCTCAGTACTTGGGAGGCTGAAACAGGAGGATCCGGGTTCATGGCCAGCCTCAGCAACTTAGTGAGGCCCTCTGCAACTTAGTGAGACCCTGTTTCAAAATAAAGAATAAAAAATAGGGCCGGGGGTGTAGTCTGGAGGTAGAACGGCCCTGGGTTCAATCCTCAGTACTGCAAAAAAAAAAAAAAAAAAAAAGGAAGCTGAGGCACTGAGAAGCGGCTTGCCAAGGAGGCAGAGTAGGCATTTGAGTGCAGGCTTGTCTGACCCAGGGTCCTTGCTGCCGCTGGCCCCCCACACCCCTTTCCCCCAGCCCAGCTGGGGCATGGCCCAGTCCACAACCAGTTCCCCAGGGTGCAGTTAATCCCCTCTCAGGGCCCACCAACACAGGAGACAATTAGTGCCTGCGGAGCTGGGGCACTGCACCTGTCCCCACTCTGACCAGCCTTGCTTTGATCCTCAGCTCGAGAGGCTGATGCTTCTACATCCCCGCCATTAGGGAAAAGCACTGAGACTCATTTTTCAACAGGGAGGCCAGGAGAAAATAAAGCCAGTAAAAGAAGCAGAGGGGCAGCAGGATTTTTCCAGGCCTGGAGACCTGAGTCCCCTGCAGGCTCCCTGTCCGTCCAGCACCGCACCACCTCCCTCTCCCCAGCCCGGAGCCCTGGGCCCCCTCAGTCCCCACTGACAGGGGCTGCTGGTGGCATCAGCTGCAGTTTCTCACCTGCGTGCCTGGTCTGGCTCCAGCGAGAAAGGAGGAGGAGGGAAAAAAGGTCCTTGAGATGGTGACAAAGGTCTGAGAGTGGGCCGCCAGAGCAGTCTGTTTCCAGGCAACTGCTCTACCCTGGGCTCCCCGTGGCGGCGGGCACATCCGTCATGCAGCGGCTCGGCACAGCGAGGGAGCTCGGCTGCCCAGGCACAGTCCCACGGCTCCTCAGCTCTGGCCCTGCGGCAGGGGCTGCTTTAGGGAGCACAGTGTGATCATCACCACTGCTGGCCAAACACTCCTGGGTGCCCAGCCGTGAGCCTGGCGCAAGTACGGCAGAGCTCACGTACAACAGAGCTCACTAACCCACCATCCATCCGTCTGTCTGTTCATCCAGGACAGAATGTGGTTAGTGTGCAACTCTGGGCGGCTGGGCTGAAACCCACTTCACCACATACTCGGTATTTGTCCTTAGGCACATTATCTACCTTGCCAGGCCTCAGTTTCTTCACCTGCAAAATGGGCATAATAATGGTTCTGGCCTCATTGGGTTGTTGTGGGGATTAAATGACTTATAGGTAATGCACTAGGCATGACACCCAACATGTAGTAAATGCTCAGTAAGTGTTAGTTGTTTTTAGTGTGTGTGTGTGTGTGTGTGTGTGTGTGTGTGTGTGTGTGTGGTACACCCAGGGACATTCTATCCCTGAGCTACACCCTCAGCCTTTTTTATTTATTTATTTGAAACGGGGTCTTGCTAAGCTGCTGAGGATCTCGTAAATTGATGAGGCTGTCCTTGAACCTGTGATCCTCCAGTCTCAGCCTCCCAAGTACTGGGATTATAGGCATGGGTCACCATGCCCAGATATTTTTTGTGTGTGTGTGCGTGTGTGTGTGTGTGGCACTGGGGATTGAACCCAGGGGCATTCTACTTCTGAGCTACACTCCCAGCCCTATTTTATTTTTATTTTTATTGGGAAACAGGATGATGAGAGTCTCACTACTTGCTTAGACTGTTCTCAAACCTGCGATCCTCCTGTCTCAGCCTCCCAAGTACTGGGATTATAAGCATATGCCACCACGCCCAGCTGCTATTTCTATTTTTATTATTGTTTGTAAATTGGTGAGGACAGAGGGAAGCACACCATCTATTGCAATAAGATAGACCTGGGTGCAGGTCCTGTTTGCCCCACTTTTATTTTATTTTATTTTATAAAATAAAATAAGCATGCGCCACCACGCCCAGACTCACTTTTTTTTTTTTTTGCAGTACTGGGGATTGAACCCAGGGGCATTCTACCACTGAGCTACACCCCCAGTTCTATATTTTATTTTTTATTTTGAAACCAGGTCTCACAAAGTTGCGGAGGGCCTCACTAAGTAGCTGAGGCTGGCCGGCACACGCTTGTAATCCCAGTACTTGGGAGGCTGAGACCAGAGGATCCGGGTTCGCGGCCAGCCTCAGATACTTAGTGAGGCCCTCCGCAACTTCATGAGACCTGGTTTCAAAATAAAGTATAAAAAATAGGGCCAGGGGTGTAGCTCGGAGGTAGAACGCCCCTGGGTTCAATCCCTGGTACCGCAAATAAAATAAAAAATAAATAAAACAAGAAGTGTGAGCCACCACGTCAGGCTCCGGCCCCACTTTTAACAGTAAGTCCTTAGGCAGTCCTGGGCACAGTGGCACACGCCTGTCATCCCAGCAACTCGGGAGGCTGACTCAGGAGGATCACACATTAGAGGCCATCCTGGACAACTTAACTAGACCCTGTCTCAAAAAAATTAAAAATAAAAAGGGCTGGGGATGATAGAGCGCCCCAGAATTCAAACCCGAGTACCGCAAAAAAAAAAAAATTTAGTCAAGTCCGCTGCCTCTCTGAACCTCGGTTTCCTCTTGACTAAATTGGGACTAATAAATAGATGCCCCGACGCCCTGCCCTCCTATGTTAATGATGCGGTGTGCCAGGCCTGCCCTGGCAGTTTCAGGGCCCAGAATGGTCACTATTCAGCAGACCTCGATGGGCATCCACTGGCGGCCCGTGAAGGGGCAGGGAGAAGAGTTGGAGCTGCCAGGCCGTGCCCTCACCAGCCCCCCACCGCCAGGTCTCTGGGCACTTGCTCTGCGGGACTGCCCTACTCCCCGCCCCCAGTTAACCCGCTCAGTCATTATGATTGCTGGAGCCTGTGCCCCTAGGGCAGCCCAGACCTGTCCCTCAGCCTTCCCTCCACCTCAGCTGTGGAAACAGCCTCCCTGAATGCCCTGGAGCGGGAGGAGAAGGAGGACACGGGGTGCCAGGGGGCCGGCACGCCTCCAGCCTTTGTCTGGACCGGGCAGCCAAGGGAGGTTCAGTCCCCTGGGGCAGGCCAGGGAGGCCGTGGGCAGCGGGGCCTGGGCAGGCCTGGGCTGGCAGCGGCCCCCTGGGTGAGGGGGAGGCCAGAGCCTGGGAGGAGAGTGGGCTCACGCTGCTGCCCCTGTGGCAACCAGCTTCGAGGAGACTATGTCCTTCTGGGGCCATTACACACCTACTGTGTGCCAGGAGCAGTGGCAGCTGCTGGTCCTCAGAGCCAGGCTGTCCAGCCTCGTCCTGGGGCCTGACAGCCTGGGTTTAAGTGCTTGCTCCACTCTAATGGTCCCAATCTTTGTAGACCTCCATTTTCTGGTCTGCAAAATAAACCTACTGATAGTCCTGCCTCGTGTGCTTAGAGCTGAGGGGAGCAAAGCAAGCTCCTGGCACTGCTGCCGTTACTGTCCTTGCCTCTGCCCTTGAGAGGGGGCTCGGCTCCTGCTGTGCACTACATCCTTGCCCTGGAGAGAACCCAATTCAAGAAAGTTCTCCTGAGCACCTACTGTGTGGTGGCATCTGAGCTGGGTGTTGGGATACCCAGACTAAAGTCCCAGGGTGGGGAGTGTTAGGGAGAGAAGGAAAAGTGTCGGGCCCTACTGTGTGCTAGGCTTTTTGCTGAGCATTGAAATCCAGACAGGAGCCAAGTGGTCTCAGCTCTCATGGTGGGGAAGGATGAAGAAATCCAGAAACTGATGATTATGACTTGGGATAATATGACAGGAGGCCCAGGGGTCTTCACTCTAACCTTGGGGCTCAGGGAAAGCTTCCTGGAGGAAGTGACCTGGAATCTTGGCATTGTGGTCCCATTCACCAATTCTTCTCTGAAACAGTTCTGGAATGTTGTGGTCCAGCCTCAGTTTCCACATTTGAGGATGGGGGACTCACTACCCAAGGGAGAAAATACTATTTCCATTTGTAATCAGCTGACCTGCCCTGGACAGGTGTCCTCATCCCTCCCTCCCACTGTCCTGGTCTGGTCTGAGTTGCAATGGCTCCTGCACCGTCTGCCTGCTCCGTCTCTTGCCTTGCCAGCCCTTCTCCACTGGCAGCCCGAGCAATCTTCTGAAACATAAATCAGACAACATCAGTGCCTAGCCTAAAATCCTTCAGTGGCTCCCCGGGGGCTCTTAGGACAAAGACCAGACTCCATACCACAGCCTGCAAGGCCCGGCCGGGCCCAGAACCTCCCCTCCAGCCTGGCCAGATCCTTCACCTGCCTGCTCAAGCCTTCGGAGGGAGCAGGGATGTCTTGAGTGTAGATGGATCCCCAGTGGTGCTGTTGGGATGAGTGGGGCAGGATGGTGGGGCAGTGGTGTACCCAAACTCAGCTCACAGTCCCCTTGTCTCTGTGCCTCAGTGTCCCCATCAGTAAAACAAGGAGGCTGCCTGCATGGTGCCCCAATAGTCATATTCAGAGTGCTGGAGCCTCTTGGGCTTTCAGGAGCTCAATCCCTTCCACATGCCCTGCAGCTCTCATGATGGAACGGCCATGCCCTCCCCAGATGCGATTCTCAGAAGACCCCAGCAAATCAGGGCTACGTTACCATGTGGATTTCAGCAGCTCTCCTGTGCCTGAGGCCCACAGGTAAAGGACTCTGTGTTAGCAAAGCCCCTGTGGGGCCAGCTACCTAAGGCAGCAGTGGTGACAGAAGGCAGTGACACGGGGGACCCCACATGACAAGTCATACCAACTTGGGGTTTTTATTCCCTTCACTCAGAATCTAGATTTTGTTTTTATTTTTAATTTAAAATTTGCGTACATATATAGTGCATTCACATTATTCAAAATGCAGAAGATCTGGTAAAAATCTTCCCACCTGCCACTTTTCTTTTGCCCAGGCATACAGCTCCTTTCCCAGAAGGTGCCGCTTTGACCAGCCTGTCTGTCCTTCCAGAGATATCTGATACCCATGTAGGCAAATGCTGGAGCTGGAACCGGTCAGCTGCTGAATTTGTCCCCCTGCCCACCACTAAGGGCGGCAGAGCTCAGGAGGGGGTGGAGCCCTCAGCATCCTCTCCCTGCCTGACCACTGGGCATGCCCCACTGAGGACATCCAGGGAGCCTGAATGGCGTTGCTCTGACTTCCCTGCAGGAGGGTCCTGTTTTCAGAGAATCATCGTGTAAGTAGTAAGTAGAGACCAAGGAAATGTTGAAAAAGTTCTAATTAGCTACACTGAGCCCCTTTAGCACCAACAAGAAGCGGCACTCAGCAATGGGACCCCGGGACAGCACGGCAGTGGCCGGGAGGCTGATCTGAAGTGGGAGCTGGGGATGTGTGTGCTTTGTGAAAGGGCTCGGCAGGTGAACCTTGCTTTTTATAGTAGGCAGACTTGTCCTAGGTGTCACAAACATGGTCTCATTTAACCCTCATACTGTCCATATCAGGCAGACACCATTCACCCCACGCTGCAAAAACAGTCCCAGAGAGATGGAGTCCCTTGCCTGAGATCACCTGGCTGGATTTGAACTGTCTACTCAATTCCTAAGATTTCCCAGCCTGCCCTGCAGCAGGTACTCCACCATATTAGGAACCCAGCTCCTGCATGGTTGCCCAGCTGATGCAGGGAGAGCCAGGTGGGCTGGGTGCAGTGGTACATGCCTGTGACCCCACCTGCTCAGGGAGGCTGAGGCAGGAGGATTGCAGGTTAAGGCCAGCATAGGCAACTTAGCAAGACTGTATCTCAAAATAAAATTAAATAAGTAAAAAGGGCTGGGGGTGTAGCTCAATGGTAGCGCACCCCTGGGTTCTATCCCCCGTACTGGAAAAAAAGGGATGGGGCCAGGTGGATAAGGTGTCTGTGTGCCCAGGAACTTGACTCATGTTCTCCATGCCCCTGGACCTCTGCTGGCCTGAGGTCAGCTCCTGCTAGTTCCTCCTCATTTAGGATCAGACCTGTCGAGTGGGTGAATGAAAGGGGTCCTGAAGCTGAGGACCATAGCTGGTGCCCCAAGACCAGGCCAGAGCTGAGATTCCCAGGTACACCAGCCTCTACTTGGCCGGATGTGCGACTCTCCCTCTCTGAGCCTCTGCTTCATGTCTCTAGGCTCCTTGGGGTGAGCTTTTGGTGGAAACAGGTCTAGTGCTGAAACCTTCTGGCAGATCCTGTGTGAGGAATAAGGAAGAATGGATGTTGGCAAGGCTTGGCAAACTGAAGTGGGTTCCTCGTCAATCTCCTGTGTTGTCACTCCCTTTTTTGGCAGTGCTGGGGATTGAACTCAGAACCTTGCACATGCAGGCAAGCCCTGAACCGCTGAGCTACACCCCAGCACCTTCCTGTGTTTTCTTTCTTTCTTTTTTTTTTTGGTGGTACTGGGGATTGAGCCCAGGGACATTCTACCTCTGAGCTATACCCCCAGCCCTATTTTATTCTTTATTTTGAAACAGGGTCTCACTAAATTGCGGAAGGCCTCACTAGTTGCTGTGGCTGTCCTCAAATCTGTGATCCTCCTGTCTCAGCCTCCCAAGTACTAGGATTACAAGCGTGTGCCACCACGCCCAGCCTCCTGTGTTTTCAGATCTACCTGGTCCAACCTATCCTCTGACTGAGAACCAGTGAATAATAGACCACTGGTTTGGTTTTTTTTTTTTTCCAAAGTGTAACATTTTGAAAGGTAATAGAATCTTATTGTTTAAAAAAAACAATTCTCTGGATGTGGTGGCCCATGCTTGTAATCCCAGTACTTGGGAGGCTGAGACAGGAGGATCTCAGGCTCGCGGCCAGCCTCAGCTACTTAATGAGGCCCTCCACAACTTAGTGAGACCCTGTTTCAAAATAAAGAGTTAAAAATAGGGTTGGGGGTGTAGCTCAGAGGTAGAATGCCCCTGGGTTCAATCCCCAGTACCACCTAAAAAAAAAAAAAAAACATCATCAGGTACCTGTACAGTGTAAAAAAAAAAAGGGCTTTCTCCTGGCCCTGCCTGCCAGCCACACATTTCCCCTCCCCAGGACAACCAGTTATGTCTTGGGGATGCTTCCAGAGATACTTTATGCATGCATATATATAAGCACATATGCACATGTATTTCTGGGCTTTGTTTCTATTTTTACACAAAATATGTTGTACACTGTTCCATAGGTTGCTTTTTTAATATAATGGCTTTATTGAGATATAATTCACATACCACACAATTTACTCATTTAAAATACAATTCAATGATTTTTAGTATATTCAGAGTTGTGTAACCATTACCACAATCAATTTTAGAGCATTTCCATGACTTCAGAAAGAACCCCCATACCCATAAGCAATCACTCTGGTTTCCCCCAGGCCTCTCCCCCAGCCTCAGCCAGCCACTAATCTGCTTTCTGTCTCTTTGTGCCTTTTCTGGACGTTTCCTACAGAATGGAATCATTCAATATTGTGGGTTTTTTTTTTTTTTTGCAGTACTGGGGATTGAACCCAGGCGCATTCTACCTCTGAGCTACACCCCCAGCCCTATTTTTTATTTTGAAACAGGGTCTCACTAAGTTGCGGAGGGCCTCACTTAAGTAGCTGAGCCTGGCTGCGAACCTGAGATCCTCCTGTCTCAGCCTGCCAAGTACTGGGATTACAAGCATGCACCACCACATCCGACTGATGTGTTTTTTTTTATAATGGATTCTTTTCCTATCATGTTTTCAAGGTTCTTCTGTGTTGTAGCATGCATCAGTGTTTCATTCCTTTTTATTGCCAAATAATATTCCTTTGAACAAACATATCACATTTTACTTTCTATTTAACAGTTGGATATTTGAGTTGTTTACACATTTTGGCTGAGTAATATGGGTTTTTGTGTGCGTATATGTTTTCAGTTCTCTTCCACCTAGGAATGGAATCACTGGGTCCTGTGGTAACTCTGTTTAACCTTTTGAGGGGCTGCCTGTTTTCCAAAGCACTGCACATTTTACATTCCCACCAGCCATGCAGCCCACTAGGGTTGCAGTTTCTCTACATCCTTGCCAACATTTGTTATTCTCTGACTTTTTGATTAGAACCATCCTAGAGGGTATGAAGTAGTTTTGTTTTATGTAATTGTGGTTTTGGTGTGCATTTCCCTGGTTGCTAATAATGTGGACCATCTTTCCATGTGTTTATTAGCTATTTGATGTGCTTATTAGCTATTTGTATATCTTCTTTCACGAAATGTCTATTCAAATCTTTTTCCCATTCAAAGAATTATGTTGTCATTTTATTATTGAATTGTAAGAGTCTGTTATATATTCTAGACACAAGTCCCCATCTGACGTATGATTTTTAAGTATTCCTTCCACTTTGCAAATTATCTTTTTATTTTTTATGGCAACCATTGAAGCACAAAAGTTTTTAGTTTTGATGAAATTAAAAACCCAGCTTGTCTAATTTTTCTTTTGTTGCTTATACTTTTGATATCATATCTAAGAAACCATTGCCCAATCCAAGGTCACAGAGATTTATCCCTGTGTTTTCTTCTAAGAGTTTTATGGTTTTAGCTGTTACATTCTTCAGGTTGTTTTAAACAGTAAATCTATTCGCTGTCAGTGCCTAAGTATATTAGAACATAAAAGGACTTTCTTGTTCTTTTTTACAGCTGTATAGTATTCAGTTTTATGAATGTATTAGAGTTTATTTACCCGGTCCTTTGTTGATGGACATTCAGATTGTTTCCAATATTTTACTCTCACAAGAAGACTTCAGTGACTATCCTTAAATGTAGATGCCATTTAAATGGAGTTCAAATGGGTGAATGGAAGGGGTCCTGGGGCTGAGGACACTTGTGTTGGCAGATGACATAGCTGATGCTCCAAGACCAGGCCAGAGTTCTGGAACCAGGTCAGACTAGAGGAGTAAAATTGCTGGGTCTGAGGGCATATGCTTTTGGAGATGATGCCAGATCGCCTTCCATCGACAGGGTACCAATTTTCACTCCCAGCAACAATATCTAGAGTGTGAACTATTCATTAATAACCCTGGTTGCCATATATTGAGTGCTCAACATCTACCAGCTCTGTGCATCACTGCACGATGACTCTGAAGGTCAGAAATAAAATCTCCACTTTTCAGGGATCCCAGGTCACATGGTCTGTCTGACTCCATCACCCCGTTCAGCCCCTGGGTCTTCAGAGTGCCTCAGCCACTTCTGAAATAACTACTAGGAGCCGGGCGTGGTGGCGCACGCTTGTAATCCCAGTACTTGGGAGGCAGAGACCAGAGGATCCGGGTTCGCGGCCAGCCTCAGCTACTTAGTGAGGCCCTCTGCAACTTAGTGAGACCCTGTTTCAAAATAAAGAATAAAAAATAGGGCTGGGGTGTAGTTCGGAGGTAGAATGCCCCTGGGTTCAATCCCTGGTACCACAAAAAAAAAGAAAACGAAATAAACTACTAGGAAAATGCAAATGCAGCAGGTGGTGTCTGGAGAGTTTCTCTCTAAGATCACACTTACACAAGTGCAGACAGCAAGGCAGCAGTCACTAGGGAACCTTGAATGAGCACCTACTGTATGCCTGCTACTGCACTAGGAGCTGGGGTGAAGGACCTCTGCCTACAGGTTACATCTCTCTGAGGAAGGCAGCAGACTGTGTGTGTGTGTGTGTGTGTATAATGCTGGGGATGGAACCCAGGCCTCATGTATGCTAGGCAAGTGCTTTATCATTGACCCTGTAAGTCTAGCTTTGAGTCAGGCAAACATGGACTCTCTCCTGACCTTTGGGCAACTCATTTCCCTCCTCGGTGCCTGTTTCCTCACCTGTAGAATGATATCATTAATAGTACCTACTGGCACATCAAAGGTGCTTAATATACTTTTAATGCATATGCATTAACTATTATTATCCCTGTTGGCAAACTGCTATAGGAAATCAAAGGGAGGAAATATGGCCGGGGATCAGGGAAGGCTTCTGGGGAGAGGAAGGGCACTTGGATGAAACTTGGAGGGATGGCTTAGGAGCCAGGTGAGGGTGTTCCAGATGGAGGAACAGCATGTGTCAGGCATAGGACTGCCTGGGCTTCTGGGGAGGCAGTGCAGCCAGGGGGCTGCAATGTCAGGTTATGCTGGGGCCTCCAGGAGGAAACCAGCCAGAGCTGCTTCCGGACATGGGTGTTAGGTATTATCTGACAGCGAGGAGCCAAGAAAGGACTGTTGCTGGCAGCCCTGTTCAGTAGATCCCTATCTTCAACTTGGGCTGCCTCTTTGGGGTGGACCTCCCTAAACCTCATTTCTTCTTAAGAGTCAATGTTTAAGAATGAGGGTCCTAAGCCAGGTGCAGTGGAGCACATCTGTAATTGCAGAGACTGGGGAGGCTGAGGCAAGAGGATCACAGGTTTGAAGCCAGCCTGGGCAACTTCACAAGACCTTGTCTCAAAATAAAGACTAAAAGGAACTAGGAATTGTAGCTCAGTGGTAGAATGTCCCTGGGTTTAATCCCCAGTACTGCAAAAAAAGAGGACTCTGGGGCCAGGTTGTCTGGGTTGATCACTTCCTCTGCTACTTATGACCTTTGTGACCTTGGCCATTCCTGTCACTTAACCTCTCTGGGCTTCAGTTTCTTCAGCCATAAAAAGGAGTTGTTCCGCTGGGCATGGTGGCACACACCTGTAATCCCAGTACTTGGGAGGCTGAGACAGAGGATCACAGGTTCGCAGCCAGCCTCAGCTACTTAGTGAGACCTCCGCAACTTAGTGAGACCCTGTTTCAAAATAAAGAATAAAAAATAGGACTGGGGGTGTAGCTCGGAGGTAGAATGCCCCTGGGTTCAATCCCCAGTACTGCAAAAAAAAAAAAAAAAGAGTTGTTCCTACTTTCTGGGGCCATAGTGACGAGCGACTGGGTTAGCACATGTGAAGTGCTTCTACCAGAACTGGGCACCTGGTAAGTGCTCAATAAGTGTCAGTTGTTACAGAGAAGAAAGGTGATGGTGTTCGATCGCTCCACCTGTTTCTCAGATGGGAAAGTCAAGGCCCTCTGAAAGCGAGTGACTGCTCGGGTCGCTTTGGAAGACAGGGAGGGCTCACTCATCATTAGGCTCTGGCAGGTATTGGTATCTCTCAGGGAGCTCCTGGCCTGCCCCAGGGGCTTGGAAGTACTGTCACTGTCTCAGAGACCCACACTCTCCTCCTGTGTCCACCTGTGTTCTGCCCGGGCAAGAAGGGAATTCGAATTTTAACATAAGTATCTTGTGAATCAGGCTCTTGCCAGCTCCAAAATCTGGACAAGAGGATAATGGGAATCAAATGACCCCCTCTGTGCCACTTTGCTCATAGACAAGGAAACAGAGCGAAGGCGGAGCCAGGCCAGGACACTGCAGGGCCAGCACAGGCCCCTCCCCGACGCCCTCAGGCCCGGGGCAGGAGGTGAGCACAGTGCAAGTGGCAGCCGCTGTGGCATGTAAAGATGGAGCCGAGGGGATGTGTTGGTGGACAGGACCTGGGGCTTACACAGAGGACTGCAGGGCCTCCAACCCGATCGCGTGGAGCCTCCTGGTGGAGGAGGTTTGCTGCTGGGGCTGGGGCTGGGGCCGGGGCTGGGGCTGGGGTGGAGAGAGAGATCCGAATGCTTGTTGGATGAGTGGATGGTGTGTTTCCCTGCCCCCCAGAGGGTCCCCGGACCTGCACTTGCTTTCAGAGATGTCCAGTTGGCTGTCTGGAGGCAGAGGAGAGGCCCTGGTTGTTGGTGTGAACTTCGTGTCACTCATGTGTGGAGGGCCACGAGATGGCTGAGGTCAGAGCACCAAGCGACGAGGATGCCAACAGCTGTCCAAAGTTCAGCTTTTCTTTGTCCATGAAATTTCCCAACTTTTTTTTTTTGTGTGTGTGTGTGTGTGTGTATGTGTGTGTGTGTGGTACTGGGGATGGAACCCAGGGGCATTCTACCACCAAGCTACACCCCTAGCCGTATATATATATATATATTTTTGTGGTACCACGGAGTGAATCCAGGGGCATTCTACCTCCAGGCCACACCCCTAGCCCTATTTTTTATTCTTTATTTTGAAACAGGGTCTCACTAAGTTGTGGAGTGCCTCACTAAGTAGCCGAGGCTGGCCGCAAACCTGGATCCTCCGGTCTCAGCGTCCCAAGTACTGGGATTACAAGTGTGTGCCACCATATCCAGCAAATTTCCTAACTTTTAAATATTAGCCATTAATTAAAGTTTTAATTACCCCTTGCAGATCCCCCAAAATCTGTCCGCAGGCCCTGTTTGGCCTATGGCCTCCTGGTTAGGACCTCTGGTGTGTGGCTTGGAAGTCAGACTGCCTAGATTTGGTCCCAGCTCTTAATTCTCAGCTCTGTGCCATAAGGCAAGTGACAGCCTCTTGGAGCCTCAGTTTCCTTATCTGTAGAATGGGAACAATAATAGTATCTACCCTCTGGTATCATACAACACATTCTATGGCTGAATTATAATGAAAAACTATTCATGATGGATTTTATTGGTGAATAAGGCAGATGAGGCCAAAGGGAAATGAGCGATGGATTTGGGGTTTGCCTAGAGTGGGATCCCATCTCTGTAAGCTGTGTAACCTGAGATAGGTTTTAGACCTCTCTGGGAAAGCACTTTGTTGCTTTTGGAGTTGGGTGATGTTCTGGATGCTTGCGGCGGCCTCCGAGTCCCCCATCACCATCCTTCCCTGCCCCTTTCCTTCCAGCCTTGCCCACCTGCCACCTCCCACCCCTCTGCCCTGTAGCCAAAATGATCTTTCAAAAGCACAGGTCTCAGCGTAGTCTTTCCCTGCCTGGAGAAAAGGCGTTGTTGGTGCCCCCTCTGCCTTCAAGAGAAAGCCCAAGGGCCCGGGCTGGCATGGGCAGGCGCAGGGTGGGCTTGGGCGAGCCTCTCTTCCCTTCCACCGACCTTGTGTAAGCACCAGCTGCGCACAGCCTTGCTGCACTCAGAGGCCTGCATTCCTTGGCGCCCACACTCACCTCTGCCCGCTGCTCCTCAGCCTTCCCATCGTCCACCTGATAGTTACCAAGTGCCTGCTGTGTCTCGGATCCCACGTTTCCCTTCTCCCAGTGATCCATCTGCGTCCCCAAGGCTTCCCTGCTTTCTCTCCTATTCGCTTTTCATATAGCACATTTTCCATGAGCAGCCAGAGGGATCCTTTAAAAAAAGCCACCGCCCGATCCTGTCCCTCCAGCCACACGTGACACAGCTTCCCCACTGTCCCACTCAACACTGCCTCAGATGCTGGCCACCTTCCCACCTGTGGCCTTTACCCAGACTGTTTTTGGGGTGATTTCAACACCTCCCCTTCCATAGCGCTTCCCTGACCACCACGCCCTTCATGCGCAGGTCAGGAGGTGGGCACCAGGGTCTGCCTGTTAACTCAGTGCCATGGTGCCCTTTCTATTGGCAAGATGCCATTCATACTTCAAGGCCCAGCCCAAACGGCACCTCCTCTGTGAAGCCTTCCTTCACACAGCCCACACCCTGCTCAGTTCCCGAGGCTCCTCTGGAGCGTTCCTTCCGGTGGTGTCCCCTCCTGTGAGCTTTGTTCTCTTCCCTGTCTATCCCCCATGCTGCATGTTATCATCCTCAGTGATGGTGAGCTGCTCGAGGCCAGAGGGCCACAGGAATCAAAGTGCATCCTTTTGGAGCCCACCCTGTCCTTAAGTCCCCACAACCATGTAGGGTCGGTTCTTCTAAAAGCCCCATTTTAAAGAGAAGCCAATGGAGGTTTAAAGAAGTTAAGTCACGTGCCCAAGGTCAGCCAGCCAGGCTGCCTCCGGAGCTGGAGCCTTTAATGAATAACAGCATTAACTATATATAGCACCTTCCACATGCCAGGTACTGGGCTGAGCCCTATTGAAATGTTTCATCCTCAGAATAATTTCTACTGTAGCTCTGTGTTAGGGCTGGGGAAACTGAGGCCCAGAGAGGTTAAGTAACTTGCTGAAGCTTGGGAAGCTAGTCAGAAGTGGAGTAGGATTTGGGCCCGTGCTGTCTGGCACCAGGCCACACTCTGGTATTGATGTACCATAGCCTCCTTCCTCTGACCTGGTGAGAGGTTCACGGTCTCAGCACTGCCACACTTGGACTGGCAGGCGGCCCTCCGGGGCGTTGGTTAGTGAGTGTGTAATGAACGAGGGAGCAGGTAAGCCGGTGGGCCTGGGGCCCTGCCCCCACTGTCCTGAAGCCCTGTGTCCAGAAATCCAAAGATGCGGCTACCCTTTTTCCAGGCTCAGTGACCCCCTATCACCCTGCTGTCCAGACAGCCCCGGGGAAGGACCAGATCCATAAACATGAGGCTCCATGAGGGCCAAGGAGGGGCACTGGGCACTGTACAAGTCCTCAATATTATTGCTTTATTGTCATTTAAATGGAGCCTGCCTCAAACAGGCCACCCAGTTCTAGCCACCAGCGCTGGACAAAACCCCCATTGAAAAGCCAATTACAATCACTCCATCTAAATTGTCATGGATTTGTATAGAAAATTACATCTCCATTTAGTCCTGAAGCGACGTCCTGGGCATGGACAGAGGGGAGGCTGGCCCATTTATCCCGCCAGCTCGGCGCGGGTGCCGCGGGCGCAGAAAAAGCCCAAGCTGCTGGGTCTTGGCCGGCCTGGGGAACAAAGGCCAGTTTGTGGGGGCCCAAAGAGAAGCTGGGCCTCTGAGGGCGTCTCAGATTCCAGGCCTGGGCCAATGGACCCTGCCCCGCCAGCTGGTCTCCCCTGCTGGCGGCTCTGGCCACACCAACTCCTGACAGCCGGCTTCAGGCGGCCCAGCAGCCCTGTCACCATCCAAGGTGCCTGGAGCTTGGCTCCTGTCCATGCTGCCAGGAAATGAAGGAGGTTAGCCCTGGGAATCACTGGACTGGGATCCTGACATCATGGTTTTTACTCATTCCTTCCTTCCTTCATTCATTCACATATTGTTATTATTGGTACTGGGGACTGAACCCAGGGTCATTCTACCTTTGAGCTACACCTCCAGCGTTTTTTTATTTTGAAACGGTCTTGCAGCAGGGTGTGGTGGCACACGCTGTAATGCCAGTACTTGGGAGGCTGAGACAGGAGGGTTGCAGGTTCGCAGCCAGCCTCAGCTACTTAGTGAGGCCCTCTGCAACTTAGTAAAACCCTATTTCAAAAATAAATAAGCCGGACGTGGTGGCGCACGCTTGTAATCCCAGTACTTTGGGAGGCAGAGACTGGAGGATCCAGGTTCGAGGCCAGCCTCAGCTCTGTCTTTCTCTCTCTACTTAGTGAGGCCCTCCGCAACTTCGTGAGACCCGGTTTCAAAATAAGGTATAAAAAAAATAAGGCCGGGGGTATAGCACGGAGGTAGAACGCCCCTGGGTTCAATCCCCGGTACCGCAAAAATAAATAAATAAATAAATAAATAAATAAAATAAAAATAAATAAATAAATAAAATAAAAATAAATAAATAAAATAAAATAGGGCTGGGAGGTATAGCTTGGAGGTAGAATGCCCCTGGGTTCAATAGAAAGGAAGGAAGGATGGAAGGAAGGAAGGAAGGAAGGAAGGAAGGAAGGAAGGAAGGAAGGCAGGCTAAGTTGCTGAGGCTATCCTCGAACCTGCAATCCTCCTGTTTCAGCCTCCCAAGTACTGGGATTACAGGCAGGTGGCACTGCAGCCGGCTTCATTCACACATTATTAAGGGCCTGCTGGTGGCATGATTATTAAGCATGATAGCCTAGAAATGCGCTCCAGCCTTCAGGTGTCCTGGGTTGGATTCTGGACTTTATTCTCAGTAGCTGTGAGGCTGCTTTGTTTATTCTTTTAATTCTGAACTAATTATCGCGCACCTATTGCGTGCCAAAGAGCAGAACATGGCAGAAAACAGGACAAAATTGTCCTTACTCTTGGCCTTTCAAGTCCTGTGGAGGAGCCACTATGTGGTGAAAGGTAAGCTCTAAAGGGAAGTGCACAGGGGCTGCCACGGGCTTTGGGAGGAGCTACGTAAGGAGGCAGCTCAGGAGGGGCTGGACAGGAAAGGCATTCCAGGCTGAGGGAACTGTGCGTACATGTGGAGGGGGAGTGAGGCAGGCCGGATCAGCAGAGTGAGAGTGGATTCTGGGCCTCTTCTCTGGGCCTCAGTGAGCTTATCTGTGAAATGGGGGCAGTGATTACAGCTGCTGGGTCCTTGGGCAGGGGCTCAGGGAGATAACACGCTCAGATGCTCAGTGTGGAGCTGGGTTCCTGGCTAAGACAGCTTCACTTAGACAGCTCTCCCCCAGGCCAGACATGGTCAGGGGCTCCACAGGCATCAGCTCTCCAATCCTCCCAACAGCCCCTTGGTGCAGGCTCATCCCATTTTGCAGATGAGGGAACTGAGGGAACCGATTGGGTCAGCTCATTATTTGTTACTATTCCAATAGTTCTTATTGTGGGTTAGCCCAAAGCCAGGCACAAGACAGACCCAGAGGACTATTTGTTGATTCATTGATTACATCTGGAAGGGGGTGCTGGGTAGGTGTAGGGAGCTGAGTGTAAGACTCCTGCTTGCGTGCATGTGTGTGTGAGAAAAGTGACTCTGAGATGGTGTGTAATAGTGCAGGTCTCTGACTGCCTGTAACAATTGTGTGTGAGACTGTCCTATGTGAGGCCATGTGTCCATGTGTGTGACTCTGTGATTGTAACTATGTAGGACAGTCACACACATTGTCTCTGAGTTCTCGCCCACACAACTGGTGGCTGCAGGGGCTCTGTCAGACTGTGTGTGGCTGTGTCAGACTCTGTGTCACAGCCTACACACATCTGTCTGGGCCCAGAGGGACACCTGGCACCCTTCCTGGGATGGCTGGCAGGCCCAGAGACTACTTCAGGGCAGGACTGGCAGGTACAGAGGTAAGGAGGGCGGTGTCCCCATCCTCCCCTGCCCAGCCCCACCAGGCTGGCTGGCAGATGAAAAAAATGCTCACACCCACGGCAGGCCTGTGACCGCCCCACCAGGGATTGCTCTGTGCACAGAAAACAAGTTCTTCTGGTATCAACTCAAGTTTGACAGGAAGTGGCTTTTGGGTGGCAGGAAGTTGGATTCAGCTCATATCAGCCCTGGCGGAGGGGCAGGAGAGCAGTTATCTAGGGTTAAACAGAGAAGCGGGCCCCCAACACCCCATACCCGATAGAGTTGAGGGCACAGCCCACTCCTCCTGGTCATTTGACATAGTGGGCGGGGGTTGTAAAGAAGAGCTGCCCCACCCATCAAGTGCCCCAGGGCCCAGACCTACACCTCTCAGTTCCCCCATTTAACAAATGTTTAGACTGAGACTCTAAGAGGCAGTGACTTATCCAAGGTCACCAAGACTAGCGGAGCAAAGGGGAGAAGAGACTTCAAGAAATTCACAACTAAATAGAGACAGGAGAAAAACCCAGGGCAGAGGAGCAAAAAGGAGAGAGCTGAGAACAGGACAGAGATAGTCAAAGGAATGCAGGGCACTGAGACCTCATCAGGGGGAAGTCCTATGATGTGCCTGCTGTCTGCAAAGCCATGTGGACATCACAGCTGACCTTGAGGTCTTGAACCCATTTCCCAGATGTGGGCAGGGCGTGTAACCCAGAGAACCTCACTGGCTGAGCCAGGCCTGGAATCTAGGTTTGATTACAAAGGCCTGGTTCTTTCAGTTGCCCAACTTCTAGGGAAGAGAAGCAGTTATTCTAAAAGGGAGGCCCAATTCCACTAGCTCTTTGCCTGGGTTCTCTGCTGAGGAATTCACCCAGTCAGCCAGCAGAGAGCCAGGGTCAAACCTGGGCAGGGTGGCTGCAGAACTCATGGGCTTAACCACCCCACAGGGTGTGCCCAGCACTACCAGAACAGGCAGAGAAAGCCATGGCCCTGCTCTGGGCTGGGACCGGAAGGGTCCAGCCACTGGAATGGGGTCCCATAGCTGGTGAGAAACCGAGTCTCCCAAGGCTCAGCCCTGGACACCTTGCACCCCCACAACCCGCACGGGAACCCCTGGGGAGTGGGTCCCTGGTCCTGCTCATCCCCAAAGCAGCACCAAGCTGTTCCCTGGCTGAGATGCTGATTTGAAGCTTGGTTTGCATGTAGTTTGCACATTACTCAGTGTATGTCAGAAGGTAGGAACATCTCTCTTTCCGGGAGAGAGCTGCCTGCCGAGCCCCCCTGCCCTCCTCCAGACAGCAAAATTGCCAGCCGGCTAGACAGGAGCTACGCCCTGGCCTCTGACAGCACCCGCCTGCAGCCACCTCCCCCATTCCCTCCTCTAGCCAAATTTAGGCTGTTCTGCTACAGAGCGATGGGGAGAGCAAGGCAGGAAACGGTGAGGTCGGAGGCAGCCCAGCCTTGGTCTGCAGGGTGGAGCAGCCCCAGGGGGCCCTTGTCCCTAAAGCCCTGGGCCCTGCCCCCCCTTCCCTCCTCTCTGGAATTCTGCAGGGTTGGAGAAAGCTGGATTCTCAGCTGCAGCCCAGGGTGCTGGCTACCCCTGCCATGAGGGAGGAGAGAGAGGGAGGGAGGAAGGAGGTCATGGCTGGGGCAGTGGGGAAGGGATCAGATAGCCTCCTTCTGCCCCAGACACCCGCCGCCACTGGGGACACAGAGCCTGCTCTGCTTCTCTGCACTTCCTGCCTCTCCTTGGTGGCACTCCTTGATTGTGGGCTGGGGGGCCATGGGGCACAACTGGGCCTGAACTCTCCCCACAGGGCTCCACCAGGCTGTCTCCCCATGGGCCAGTTTCTTGCCTTGGTGGTCTTGGTTTTCCTATCTGGGAAATGGAGAGGGTGACAGAGAATGACTTACAAGCCTCTGCCTGCGCTGAGAGCAAGGGTTTCTTGGAGGCTGGACAGAATTTAGGGACATGGCCATGGCTTTAGGCCTAGAAGTCTCTTAGCTTTCTCAGGTATGGCTAGGAAAGGCAGCTCCTATGGACAGGGTGGGGCTGGGCTGAACAGTGGAAAGGAGAAAAAGAACCGGGCTGGATTTCAACCACCACGAATCCAGGGGTGGGATTATCAGCCCAGTAGCTGGGAGTATGCATCTCCGGGCCTGACTGCCTGGGTCTGAGTCCCAGCTCTGGCCCCTGTACCTCCTGAGCGTGGGCAAGTCGCATCCCCTTTCCGTGCCTACACTTCCTCACCCGTAAGACGAGAGTAATAAGTCTCCCAAGGCTGTTGGGAAAGTGAAATGAGGTGGCGAACGCTTGGCACACAGTAGGTGCACCGCCACCAGCCCTCCGCGTTTTCCTCCAGAGCGGTTGGGAGGTCCCCATAGCTACAGCGGATATGGACGCGACGGGAAGGCGCAGTAGCTCGGTAGTTAAATGAGCATCGGGATGGGGGCTCAAGTCTGCATGACCCTGGGCAAATGGCCACACCCCGCTGCACCTCGGACTGGGAGCAGCAGAGGCGCCTACCGCAGAGGATCTGTGAGGATTACACGAGATCAGGCTTGGCACAGCGCCTGGCACATAGCGGGCGCTCTCTGAAGGAGAGCTGGCAAGATCGAATGGTACCGCCCCGCACAAAGGACAGGTGGGCAGCGTCGGGGGGGCGGAGCAGGGCAGGTGCGCCGGGAGTGGGGAGGCGGGGCCGGACGGGGAACACGGGGGCGGGCAGGCGCGCGCAGCAGGTGCGCGTGGGGTGGGCGGGGTCTCCAGGTGAGCGGGCGCGCGCCAGGAGGTCGGAGGCAGGGGAGGCGCGCGGCCGCGGCCCTCCGCCGCAAAGCGTCCCTGTGTCTTTAACGTCCTCCTCCCAGCGCCCCCTACCCCCTTTGTGCGTCCCCCCCGAGCCGGGCTGCAGCCGCGGAGCCGTCCCCCCTGCACTGACAGCTGG
>PVJS01010291.1:0-48406 GCA_004027185.1 Glis glis | reverse complement strand
GCGCACGCTTGTAATCCCAGTACTTGGGAGGCTGAGACCGGAGGATCTGGGTTCATGGCCAGCCTCAGCTACTTAGTGAGGCGCTTCGCAACTTAGTGAGACCCTGTTTCAAAGTAAAGAATAAAAAATAGGGCTGGGGGTGTAGCTCGGAGGTAGAATGCCCCTGGGTTTATTCCCCAGTACTGCAAAAAAAAAAAAAAAAAAAGGTTGACCTTCACCTTAGCATGCTGAGACATCTTCCCTGTGGTGTTTCTACACTTCCTACCTAGGCAGGTGTTCATTGCCAGCCAGGCTGCCCCGTGAGCGGTGTTCCATTGGCTCCAAGGGGACAGGATGGAAGATCGCACAGAGGTAGCCTAATGGTGCCCATAAGCCCCACAGTGTCAGACTCATCTGTGCATCTTATCAGACATCTCGTCATCTTGTGTGCGGTCTGCTGGCCTCCCTCATGAGGATTGTGGGGAGGGGAAGCAAGGCTGTCGGTCTGGCCTTGGACACCCCCGAAGCCCCCACACGCGTTCAAGAACTTCCTCTCCAGGTGGCCCCTGACTGAGGCTGGGAGCTACCGTCTGCCAACCCCTCTCTACCCCACAATTCAGAAAAGGGTAGCTCATAATTTATTCTTCGAGAAGGAAAATCGGAGCGCGATTTAATAATGGGTTGCAAACATAAGAAGGGTTATGAGCAAGAAGCTGGTGACCACCTGTTCCTTCTCTCTGCTACGGCGCAGAGGAACAGAGATGGGATTTCACTGCAGAAATAAAGCGCATGCCGGGGTAGGCATAAACATGGGATCCCCGGTGTGGTCTCATGGGGCAGCATGTAAGGTCGGCTTTCCCAGGATTCATTTATTTATTCATTTATTTATCTATTTGTTTTGTGGTACAGGGGATTGAACCCAGAGGCATACTACCTCTGAGCTATATCCCCAGTCCTATTTTATTCTTTTATTTTTAATTAATAAATTTATTTATTTTTGGCTGTACTGGGGATTGAACCCAGGGGCATTCTACCTCTAAGCTACACCCCCAGCCCTATTTTTTATTCTTTATTTTGAAACAGGGTCTCACTAAGTTGCGGAGGGCCTCACTAAGTAGCTGAGGCTGGCCGCGAACCTGGATCCTCCGGTCTCAGCCTACCAAGTACTGGGATTACAAGTGTGTGCCACCACGCCCGGCTGTTTATTCTTTTATTTTGAAACAGGCTCTTACTAAATTGTGGAGGGCCTCACAAGGTTGCTGAGGCTGGCCTTGAACCTGCAATCCTCCTGTCTCACCTCCCAAGTACTGAGATTACAGGTGTTTGCCACTGCGCTTGGCTTTTCCTAGGATTTATGACAAGAAAAGAAGCTTAGGATCTGATGTGTCATCCCCACCCACCCAGGGGCAGGGAGGAGGACCCGAGGCCATGAGCAACTTGGAGACAGGGATTTTGTCTTACACAGTCCGATGCCTGGCACCTGGTGCGCGGTGGAGCAGCGGTTCTCAAAGCACAGTCTCTGCGCCAGCAGCTGCAGCAACAGCTGGGACCTTGTCAGAAATGCAGAGTCTCAGGCCCCACCCCCCACAGACTGAATGGGAAACTGGGGCTGTAGACCAGTAAGCTGTGACAGCAACCCCTCCAGATGATTCAATGCTGACCGAAGTGTGAGGACCCCCGAGGCTCCCACTACACTATGTGTTTCTCACCTGGGGACCTTGTTCAGTGCAAGTTTCTGGTTGAGTAGGTCTGGGGCAGGGCCTGGGATTCTGCATTTCTAACAAGCTGTAAATGATGCTGCTATAGTTGGGACAGTTGAATGTCTCTGAAAGGCGAGTGTGTTAAATACAGGCTTGGTCCTGGTTGGGCGTGGTGGTGCATACCTGGGATGCCAGTACTTGGGAGGCTGAGACAAGAGGATCACAGGCTCGAGGCCAGTCTCAGCAACTTAGTGAGACCTTGTTTCAAAATAAAATAGGCCGGGTGTGGTGGCATACGCTTGTAATCCCAGTACTTTGGGAGGTGGAGACCGGAGGATCCGGGTTCGCGGCCAGCCTCAGCTCTCTCTCTCTCTCTCTCTCTCTCTCTCTCTACTTAGTGAGGCCCTCTGCAACTTCGTGAGACCGGGCTTCAAAATAAAGTATAAAAAATAGGGCCGGGGGTGTAGCGCAGAGGTAGAACGTCCCTGGGTTCAATCCCCGGTACCGCAAAAAAATAAAGAAATAAATAAAAAATAAATAAAATAAATAAAATAGGACTGGGGGTATAGCCAAGAGGTAAAATGCCCCTGAGCTCAATCCCCAGCACGTGCTGAAATTCTTCTGTCACAGAAGCCAAGGACTCCGCAGATCCTGAGTTGAAGAATCGACCCTTCTTCCATGACAGAAGGACCGAAACTCTGCCAGCAGCCGTGTGAGCTTGGAAGCAGGTCCTTCCCTGTGGACGCTTCAGATGCGGCCTCGCCCTAGCCCACACCAAGACCCTGAGACAGAGGATCTGGCAAAGCCCCACCCGGACTCCTGAGCTCCAGAAGCTGTGAGAAACAGGTATAACCACGTATCCAAGTATGTGACTCTGTTAGACAGCATTGGAAAATACAGGCTGGGCATTCATAATCCCCAAATCCCAAATCTGAAATGTTCAAAAAGCTCCAAAATCTGGAACTTTTTGAGCTCCAACTTGATGCCACGAGTGGAAAAATTCATTCCTGGCCTTGTGTGACAGTAACAAGTCAAAACAAAAACGCCCTAAAAAGACTGTATCGAATTATCTTCGGGCTGTGTGTACAGGTGTATAGGAAACATAAGTGAATTTTGTGTTTGGACTTGGATCCCATCCCCAAGATATCATCTCATTATATATACACAAATATCCCCAAACTCAAAACAATCTGGAATCCAAACCATTTCTCTTTCCAACCATCTCGGTTAAGGGATAGATACACAACTTGTACTTCCCGTCTGCTCAGAGATCACCGGCCCAGTCCCATCTTCCCTGACTTTACTCCTTGGAACGGCAAATGTTGTCTCTCCCTGGTAACCCCCAACTGCCCTTCCCTGCTTAATCTGTCTCCATAATGCGTAGTACCATGTGACATATCTTATGTTTTTTATATGGTTTATAGTCCATCTTGCCAACTAGGAGTGAGCTCTATGAGCTTAGGAGGATTTTGTCTGTTTCTTTCACAGCTGTACCCCTAATACCTAGAACAATATGCAGAACACGGAAGACACTTAGTAATATTGTAGAATGAATGAATGAACGAATTCTGCTTAGTCTCCCTACACATTAGTTGACAAATGAGTATGGTGTCAACTTTATGTTTCCTCAATGAAAAAAAAAAGAGATTTTCTTTCCAGACATGCATATAAATCAATCCAGAGAAAGACCCATGAGCCCCACTTGGGTGCTGTCCCTCCTTGTTAAAGGAAAAGTGGGGAGTCTGTAAGAGAGCCTGAGACCATCTGACCTCCCTCTGTAACAATTTTGCTTTCTCAGGAGAGCACTCTATTCACTGTTTTCAAATAAGGTTCACCAAGGCCTCTGTACTATTCCAAGAAAGAACTTGCTTCTCTGTGGTAAGAAGAATTCTGTCTCGTCTGCAGAGCCACAGGAAGACTTCTTTGTGAACGTTCACAGCATCATTACTCGTAATTACCCAAAAGTGAATACAATCCAAGTGTCCATCAACAGATGCATGGATACACCAAATGTGGTAAAGCCACACAATGAGCGCTGCTCTGCACCAAGAAGGAGTAGACTGCTGGCTGCATGCCACAACACGGGTAACCTCAGGACCATTAATGAACGGAGCCAGACAAAAAAGACCACATATGATACGACTCCATCTGCATGAAGCCTTCAGAAGAGGAAAAGCCACAGAGACAGAGAGTAGTGGTTGCCTGGGCCAGGGGTGCAAAGGGGGCTCAATGTAGATGGACACAAAAGATTTGGGGGGAGAGACAGAAATGTTCTGAAATTGTATTGTGGCAATGATTTCATGATTCTATGAATCACTATGAATCATTTAATTATACACTTACAGTGCATTAGTTTTATGGTATGTAAATTGTATGTCAACAAAAGTGTTTTTAAAGAGAAGTAAAATACACAAAGTAATGTATGTATGTATGAAGATCACTTTGAATCTCTCTATTATGTATAATTACAATGCACCAATAAAAGCATTAAAAAGAAGCCAGGTATGGTGGCGCACACTTGTAATCCCAGTACTTGGGAGGCTGAGACCGGAGGATCCAGGTTCGAGGTCAGCCTCAGCTACTTAGTGAGGCCCTCCGCAACTTAGTGAGAATTTCAAAATAAAGAATAAAAAAATAGGGCCGGGGGTGTAGCTTGGAGGTAGAAGGCCCCTGGGTTCAATTTCCAGTACCACAAAAGAAAAGTATTAAAAAGAAGCAAAAGTATTTAAAAAAGGAAGTAAAAGTATTTTAAAAAGAAGTAAAATTAAAAGCCCTAACTAAACATTTTTGGTTTTGCTTTTGGTTCCGTATCTAAAGGATGTCATGTTAAATTTTGTTTGAGAGCGGGTTGTGGTGGCGCACGCTTGTAATCCCAGTACTTGGGAAACTGAGACAGGAGGATCACAGGTTCGCGGCCAGCCTCAGCTACTTAGTGAGGCCCTCCACAACTTAGTGAGACCCTGTTTCAAAAAGTAAAGAATAAAAAATAGGGCTGGGGGTGTAGCTCAGAGGAAGAATGCCCCTGGGTTCAATTCCCAATACCGCAAAAACAAAATAATTGTTTGAGAATTATGTTCCTCTGTTTTTAAATGTTTCTGTAAAAGATCAATGAAAAGCCCCCATCAGTGTGCCAAGTAACAGAAGTGAAATTTATACCAAATAAATTCATACATTAAGTTGGCCTGATTTTTACCGAGTTTGGCAGTAAAAGAGGTCATAATGTTCTGACCTTTTGAAGGTTTCCCCGTCGCGGTCACAGAAACTTTGCTGTCTGACCTTGTCACTGAGTAAGCCGCACCAGCTCCAAGGATGACTGCTCATGAGAGCAGTCGACAAATGCCACATTCGCAGAGGGAACAGGAGCAGTCGGTAAAACCTCGCACTGTGACTACAGGAGATTGAGGCAGAGTGGAATAGCCTGATTAGCCTGTCTCTTGGTGACCTGCAATTTCCATTTCAATGCAATCAAAGGAGGCCGGAGGTAGCCTCAATTTTGGTAGCTTCTAAATTTCCACCCTAGATCAATCACAGGTGCACGGGTGGCGGGGAATGTGGCACTGTGATTGGTCCAGCCTGGGTCATGTGCCCATGGGGGGGCAGTGCGCCATGATTGGCAGTCCCACTAGAAACATATGGAACAAGAGAAGGGCAGTTCCTACAAAGGAAATAAGATGATGAGAAGACAGAAACACCAGGTGGCTTATATTATTCCCATGTGCAGGAAAATCACGAGTCCAGATGTCCTGTGATTAAGGGCAGCCTGTGTCATAAGTGACAGTTTAACAGATGCTCATGGGAAAATGTCCACTGGTTATGTTTGGTCCTTTCTGAAAGTCAGCTCCATACACATCTAAGTCCTCTCTCTACTCAAGGGAACTTGCAAGTGCTGAGGATTCTGGGATGGTGTGTGGTTCCAAGGTGATGGCACTGTATGACAGCTCAGTGCTGAGTCCCTTCACTTCCCACCTTAATGCTTAGGCAGGGCTAGCTACCCAGAATTTGCAAGATTCATGCAAAATAAAAATGTGGGGCCCTTTAGTCAACATTATTAAAACTTTAAGAGCCAGGTGTGGTGGCACATTCCTGTAATCCCAGTGATTGGGAGAGTGAGACAGGAGGATCGCAGGTTTGAGGGCAGCCTCAGCAACTTAGCGAGATCCTGTCTCCAAATAAAAAGGGCTGGGGGTGTAGCTCAGAGGTAGAATGCCCCTGGATTCAATCCCCAGAACCAAAAAAAAAATTTTTTAAGGCCAAAAAAGCAGCATATTAAACCAAATGCACAGTGCAAGGGCCTCTGAACGTGGGACCCAGTACTTCTTTGCCTTTTCATCCACTCCTGCACCCCCTAATCCTTCACCTTTATCCAGTATTCAGAACTAAAATACAAAACAACCCAACCCACCTCCCTCTGCAAGCTCAAATCCTAATATCTCTGCAGCTAGAGAGTTCTGCAAGGAAAAAAAGATGCACACTTCCACGAGTTTTATGCGTCGTGTGTGTCACACGTTTACGCTCATCCTTACCCAGTGGTCTTCATGGGGCCTGGGTTGAAGACCAGGAAGAGAGCTGCTTCTGTGATGGAGACTCAGTCATCAGGGTGGAAGCCACTTAATGGAGTTTAATAGTGACTATTTTTTTTTTTTTTGCGGTACTAGGGACTAAACCCAGGGCATTCTACCTCCAGGCTACACCCCCAGCCCTGTTTTTTATTCTTTCTTTTGAAAAAGGGTCTCACTAAGTTGCAGAGGGCCTCACTAAGTAGCTGAGGCTGGCCGTGAACCTGGATCCTCAGGTCTCAGTCTCCCATGTACTGGGATTATAAGCATGCACCACCACTCCTGGCTTAATAGTGACTATTTATATTTATATTAACCCTTGCTATTTGACAAAGCACCACCCTCAATATTTTATATGCATGGATGCCTTTTCAATCGTACCACAATACCACAACTCTGTAAGCCAGGCACAGAGCCAGAAAGAATGACTACCCCCCGTTTTTCTAGAAACACACTGGGACAAAGAGATGTTTAGTAAGTCACCCAAGGCCAGACAGCTAATGGGTGGCAGAGCGAGGATCTTAATCAGGATGTGACAGAGAGCAGAGTTCCCTCTTTCTGCTATAGGAAACAATATTTGATCATTGCAAATTTTTTTTTTGTGTGTGTGTGTGTGGAACTGGGGATTGAACCCAGGGGTATTCTACCTTCGAGCTACACCCTCAGCCCTTTTAAATTTTTTTTGTTTGTTTGTTTTGAAACAGGGTCTCGCTAGGTTGCTGAGAGTCTCACTAAGTTGCTGAGGCTGGTCTTGAACCTGCAATCCTCCTGTCTCACCCTCCCAAGTACTGAGATTACAGACGTGCACCACCACGCCCAGCTTGATCATTGCAATTCTAACCCCACCAAGTCTTGGAGACTGGACGCAGGGTACATGAAGACATTATTATCTTGAGCTGCATTTGATGCCTTTTGCAATGCTCAAATTCTACTAAAATTAGCAGGGAGTACTTGAGAGGCTGAGACAGGAGAACCACAGGTTTGAAGCCAGTCTCAGCAACTTAGTGAGACCCTGCTTCTAAATAAAAAATTTAAAAAATTAGGGCTGGGGGTATAGCGCGGAGGTAGAACACACCCCTGGGTTCAATCCCCAGTACCATAAAAAATTTCTACTAAAATTAATCAACCTTGAAGGTGATCATAGAAAAAAATCAAAGGTAGCCACCAATGTGCTTTTGGTGGGGCTCAACGTCAAACCCTGCTTAGCTACTCATTGTTCTAGATTTCTGTGGGTTCAGAGTTAAGATCAAGGAAGTTTGAGTCGCTAATCTTTCTGAATAAACCAAGTGGGTGGAGCAATGAGTAAGTGAAAACTTGTAGCACTAGGATGGGTTGCAGATCATTTTAGAGCACCGGAGAAGAAACTGTACGAAAATACAGGTTTGCAGCTCATCCTAAAATATTGCTTGGAGCATTTGTTGGACCAAGTGCCTCCAGCATGAGTTTCTAGGAGGAGCGGACACTGGCCTGAGCCAAGGAACAAGTCATGGCGGTGCTCATGCCCCCAAGGCCTATGGGATAAATACCAACCTCTTGGCTTGGCATTCAAGGCCTTGGCTGATCCGACATCACCTCTCTTGTAGAGGGAATGTATTCAGTGCATAGGAAGTTGGAGAAGGGGAGGGGTCATAATGGAGGGTTCAGGTGTTAGAAAGGGGGAAATGACTCTCAAAGGTTACACCTGGAGTTAACAGTGACTCCTCTTTGTGGCTGGGCTGATTTCAGTGGGCGACCACAGTTTGCCTCTTTGACCATCGGAACCCCCTGGCGAGCCGGGTGTGGTGGCACACACCTGTAATCCCAGTACTTGAGAGGCTGAGACAGGAGGATTGCAGGTTCGTCGAGGACAGCCTCAGCAACTTAGCGATACCCTGTTTCAAAATAAAGAGTAAAAATAGGGCTGGGGGTGTAGCTCGGAGGTAGAATGCCCCTGGGTTCAATCCCCAGTACCGAAAAAAAATTTTTTTTGAAACAGGGTCTCACTAGGTTGCTGAGAATCTCGCTAAATTGCGGAGGCTGGCCTCAAACCTGCAGTCCTCCTGTCTCAGACTTTCAAGTGCTGGGATTACAGGCGTGCGCCACCACACTCAGCTAGGATGGGTAATTTGTAGGTACCATTATCCAACCCAAAGATAATATTATATTCCTATTACTAACCAAGAGACTGCTGTCAGAGAGTTGAAGTGAAATGCCTAAGGTCAGAGCTAATTAATGGTCCAGTCACATTTCTGCCTCATTCCAGACTCTGAGCTCGTAGCTGTAATGAAATACTGTTTTTCAGAGACAACACAAAAATATGGAACGCTTCGAGAATTTGAGGGGCCGGGGGTGTAACTCAGTGGTAGAGCACTTGCCTAACATTTGCAACGTCCTGGGTTCCATCCCCAACACAGAAGAAAAAATTGATGATGACACTGTAAATCCATGCTAATGTCCTCTACATCAGATTAGTTGAATGATACTTGAAATTTATACACATTTTCCTTCAAAGCAACAAGAGGTCATTTAAAAAAATGTAACAGCATAGATCACTCTGTCTTCACAACAGAAACATGTAGGACCAACAAGCGGTATGATTTCAGGAGATACCATCTATACAGTCTCCCCGGCCCCAGCACCCCTGAGAATTGTGCAGTGCGCAACCTGCTCAGCCATAGGTATTCATTCAGGCTAAGTTTAACCAGCTGGGTCCTTGACGTCCTCATCTGTCAATTGAGCTGATTGTTTTAAAAGGAGTCTGCGGTCCTCTGGTAAGACCCTGTGACAAGCCATGTGTAATTTACACAGGAGGATAATATATAGTCAAGAGCATGAAAGCACTTTATACCTTCCCAGAAAATTGTGTTATTTTGTAAGGTGCAGAATAGAGGTGGTTCTGAAATAGTCCCCATAATTCAGGGGTTTTTTTTCTCTTACTTGTAAAACATCCTTGTCGAATATCTGGAGCTCGATTTCATCGGGAGCAAAGCGTGTTGAATAGCGTAAAAGCGTGCCCTCGTCCTCAGCAGACTGGAAGAAGGTAGGGTGCTGTCCTTGGAGGGCACTGCTTGTGGCCAGCGTGCCCGCCATGAGTTGGCATGACCTTTTCCCCCATATCTGTCTAGTCCCTGGAGGGACAAGGCCCTCTTATTACATTTCCCCAGCCTGGAGTTTAGCTCCACAGGCAACCTCCTGTCATTTGTTTGTCTGATGGGTATTATTTCTTCTAAGAATCTAATTAGGATCTTTTAAAGAGTTCAGCCCGGGAGCAAGGGAATTAAATATGACTCACAGTGTGCGCCGCCCATTGCCAGGCAAAAAGGGAGATGATTGGTCCTTGATTTATCCACCCACGTTTCAGTCCACAGCCCTGGCAACGTATCCTTTTGGTGCCAACCTCTGCCGAGGGTCGAGGGCAGTTGATGGCAGTGGGAGATGTCTGTGTGGGAGGAATGTGGCCACGTACCACAGAGAGGACTCCACTTAATGGAAAATAATCAAACACATGACGGATGCACTAGACCATGTCCACCGAGTCCCCTTGCAGCAGTTTCCTTCTTTCCCTCTCTTCCTTCCTTCTTTCCTTCCTCCCTTCCTTCCCTTCCTCCTTTCCTTCCTTCTTCCCTCCCTCCCTCCCTCCCTCCCTTCCTTCCTTCCTTCCTTTCTCTTTTCGTGGTACTAGCGATTAATCCCAAAGGTTTTCTACCTGTGAGCTGTACTCCCAGCCCTATTTATTTATTTATTTATTTATTGGTACTGGGGATTGAATAACCCAGGGCATTCTACCTCCAAGCTACACCCCCAGCCCTTTTTTATTTTTTTGTTTTGGAAACCGAGTCTCACTAGGTTGCTATTGCTGAGGCGGTCCTCCAACTTGTAATCCTCCTGTCTCAGCCTCCCAAGTACTGGGATTACAGGCATGCACCACCAAGCCTGGCTTTATTTGTTTATTTTGAAACAAGGTCTCACTAAATTACTGAGGGCCTCGGTAAGTTGCTAAGGCTGGCCTCAAACCTGCAATCCTCCTGTCATGGCCTCCTGTGTACTGGGATTACAGACATGCGCCACCATGCCCAGATCATTTTCATATTTTAGAGGTCAAAAGAAAACTATACTTCACAGCTCCCTTGCAGTGAGGTGAGGCTTTGTAACTAGCTTTAACCAATAGGTTCTAGCAGAAGTAGTCAGTGTATTTCAGAACCACGACCCAGGCTTCCTCTCTCTCTCTCTCTCCTCTCTTTGGTATTGAGGATTGAACCCAGAGACATTCTACCTCCAACCTACGCCCCCAGCCCTTTATAATTTTTTTGTTTTGAAACAGGGTCATGCTAGGTTGCTAAGAGTCTTGCTACATTGCTGAGGCTGGCCTGGAACCTGTAATCCTCCTTTGTCAGCCTCCCAAGTAGTGAAATCACAGGCGTGCACCACCATACCCGGCACCTTCAGCTCTCTCTTACCCTGCCTTGGGCACCAACAATGCCAATACTGTATTACAAAACTGTTCAGACATCCCAAAAAGTTGAAGGAATATTCAGTGTTGACCAAGATCCTGCCACCAGTACCTCGCTTTCTCCCCAATCTTTCCATCCCACATTCCAGCCCTTAGTCCATCCGGTTTCTGCTGCATTTCAAAGGAAGTTGCAGACATCCGTTCACACCCTGCTAAATACCACATAAGACTCCATTCCCTGGAGTTCCAGATTTATTGACAGACAACAGCTACAGGTCGGGATGTGCACACATCTCAAGTCCCCCCTTGATGGGTTCTGACAAGGCGCAGCTGTGCGACCCAAACCTTGTTCCATATCACGACACACAGAATATCACCAGCGCCCAGAAAGAACTCTCATTCTGGTGCTCTTTCCACCCTGGTCTGCCGTCTTAGTACAACCATCTCCATGGGAAGATTAAAAGCAAGATGCATGTAATTCTAAAGTGGCAACTCGCCGGGCATGGTGGCGCACGCTTGCAATCCCAGTACTTGGGAGGTGGAGACTGGAGGATCCAGGTTCGCGGCCAGCCTCAGCTACTTAGCGAGGCCCTCCGCAACTTCGTGAGACCCAGTTTCAAAATAAAGTATAAAAAATAGGGCCGGGGTGTAGCTCAGAGGCAGAATGCCCCTGGGTTCCATCCCCGGTACCACAAAAAATAAATAAATAAATAAAAAATAAAGTGGCAACTCAACGTCCCCCAAGCCATGGGTGGTGAGCCAGGAGGGGAGTGGTGGCATTGGTCACTGTGGGTCCCAGAAGGTCTGGCAAGGCTCTGTGCCTGAAAAGCATCGAAGCACCCTCTCTTTTTCTCATGTTTAGGAGGGGATAGTGAAGTCATTGAAAGGTGAAGTGAAATCCTGTCCTCTGCAACAAGGATGGAACTGGAGGTCATTATGCTAAGTGAAATAAGCCGGGAACAGCAAGAGAAGAACTGCAGGGTCTCACTTAGATGCGGAGTGTGAAAAGTTAATCTCATGGAAGCTATGGGTCAAATGGTGTTTACCAAAGGCCGGGAGAGTAGGGGAGGAAGGGATGGAGGAAGGTTGATCAACGGGTACTAAGTTCATTACATAGGACCAAGAAGCTCTAGCCAAGTCTGGAGGCACACACCTGTGATCCTAGTACTTGGGAGGCTGAGACAGGAGGTTTGCAGGTTCAAGGCTAGCCTTAGCAACTTAGAGAAACCTTCAGCAACTTAGAAAACCCTGTTTCCAAATAAAAAATAAAATAGGGCTAGGGGTGTAACTCGGAGTCAGAAGGCCCCTGGGTTCAATCCCCAATACCAAAAAAAAAAAAAAAAAAAAAAAGACCTGTGGGAGGTGAGAGGGGTATAAATGTGTAAATGAAGGTGCATATGAGTGTATGAGTTTGCTCATGCCACCGATAGTAACGAAGTTCTGCAGACTGGACGCTTAACCAACAGAAACCTGCTTCTCAGAGTTCCGGCAGCTGGAAGTCCAAGACCAAGGTGTGTGCACAAGCTGCCTTCTTTCTTGTCCTCTCATTGTTGCCCCTGGATTCTGCGTTGTCTGGGTCCTAATCTTATGAGGATACGAGTTGCACCATATTAGGACCCACCCATGTTGAGGCCGGGCAGAGGACCTGGGAAACAGGAAGAAAAAAGGTCATCTGCCTGCCTTCTGTGAGGATGGGGGAGGTAAACAGGAGGGTGAGAGACTGGTGGGCGCCAGGGAATCAGGGCCCTGACCAGCCCACAGATAATCATTCAAATTAAGGGTCAAAATTGTGCAAAAGTCATTGGTTCCCCAAACCCCAATTCTGACCAATCATAAAAGAACAGATAGAAAACCTCAAGAAGGTTTAAAAGCCCACTTCTCAAGAGCTTCGAGATCACTCTCTTTACGGGACCCCCCCTTGTGTGTGTGTATGTGTGTGTGTGTGGGGGGGGGAGCTGCCTTTGTCATCTATCTTTCCCTGACTTAAAATAAACTTCCATATTTCTAAACCCTTCACTAGTCCTTGGACTTCATTCATCGAAATCCACTGTACAAGAACCCTATAACAAGAGATACTCTCATTTCAGTCTTAGTGCACTGGCCGGGAAAGATGGACAGGTAAGTGAAAAACAAAATCCTTTTTCTTCTGGGGCCTCTGCCACATGTTCTTACAGGCTCAGATCAGGCAGCTGATCTGAGCGGCAGCTGGCATTAAGATTTGGTCTGGCTAAAAGCTCCGGAGTGATGCTGGAATTACATAATTCCACCGCACTGGGGGCACCAGACTATCCATACGTGGAGGGCAAGCCATTGCCCCGCCAGCGGGTGCATTGATACCACAGCAGCAAGGGGAGCAGTCAGGACAAAAGTCGGAACCCACCCTAATTCCTTGAGAGTGTTGCCGAGAGCTGAGGCCAGCACACCCACACAGAAATCCAACCAGGCGGTCCACAGTCCCATGAGAAAAACAAGGAGTTTTTTTCTCTGTAGCCGTCGTGCAGATGCAGCTGTGCAAGGGGGTCAGATTGTGTGTGCCCGGGGACCCTAGGGCCGGGACCCCAGCTTTGGTCCTGGTTCCAGAAAGCCACTTCTAGCTAGCTTTGCATAAGAATGGACAGCTGTAGCAGCAGGTTTCCTAAGCTCAGAAAGCTTGAAGAGCCCGTCAGAACTGGGGAAAAAAAATAGCTTGGGTCATTGTACTCTCTAAAAAGTTGAGATAGCTACTGTTGGCCAGTTTCTGGCCATGGGTAGGGGGTGTTAAACCTCTACCCAACATGGTGTGATGGGAAAGAGAACAAAGAAAAACTCTCCGCCACCCCAAATTTAATATGCATGAGAAGGGAGGTGTCTGTGTTAAAGCCACCCCTCTGGGCACACCTCCATGCTGGCTCTGGGAAGGGTGAACCCTTCCATGATGTGACTGATAACATGTCACACCTACACCTCTGCTGCTGCTGGTCAAACTCACAAATAACTTCTGCCCTGGATAGATAATGTTTAAATGTTTCTTGTAAAGGCCTGTAGGATAATTTTATTTCTAATGTGGTTTGTTCTCTTAAACTCTAGAAGCCAATTCTAGGATTCTAAACCTCTATAGTCTAATCCCTCTCTGGCAAGAAGAAAAAAAAAAAACAAGTCTTCTTATGCAAGCACCTATATGAATTTACAGCAGAATACAGCTTTTTACTACAGGAACTATGGCCATTTCATTTTTTGAGCTCATGTATTTTTACACATTCACCTGGGTTTGTGAGCATATATTTTTCTGTTCTGTTTTATTTTTGTTTTGTCTAACTAGAGGCTTTCTGAGTCTCTATTTTTTTCTCTCCTGTCTTTACTCAGCAGCTATTCAAGGGTTAATTCTGTGTTTAGTGTTCTAAGAAAGGAGATAAACAGTGGTGTGATTGGTGTGTTTGCCTGCCATGGGAGACTAAGCGGCCACCTCAATCACTTTGCTTCAGAGTCACCCATGACTAGCAGACTGACCATGGCTAACTGCACAGGTTTTCCCTATGTCTGTGTCATACAATAAAATCTGTGACAGTGAGGTAGAATAGAAGAAACAAAATTTTAGGTAGAAAGAAGACAAACTGGGAAGGAAAGGAAAATTTAAAAATTTCATAATCTTTAGTTTCACTTTAACAGAGCTTGTTTGCTTTTAGGCAAAAGCCAGGCCCACACTTTTAATGGGCTAGCTCCATATCTGAAATTCCTGAGGTGATTAGATCCCAGAGAGAGTTCACCTTTAGTCAGAGCCTTGATTTCCTGGGAAGAAAATCCTGGAGGAAATCACACCTTTTCTCCCCTGGTTCCTTGTCTCCACTCCTAGGGATTCCTATCTCAAAGGGAATCCTCACCTTTTGTCAGCCTGAAGCTTCAAAGAAAGGAGACCGCCATCCCATGTTGCCCCATTTCCCGCCTGGATTGTAAAAGATCCGGGCCGCTCTCACACTCTCAAGGTGGCCCATGTTTCCCCTTGAATATGTGTCTCCACTTTTCTTGAATTAAACCTCTGTCTTTGTCTCTGACTGGTTTGTGTTGAAATTCTTTTCACCACAGAAGCCAAGGACCCCGAGAGCCCTGAGGTGAGTTTCCCTTTCCCAAATAGGGGAACTCCGCAGGACTCTCCATGGAATTAACATGCTGTCCTGTGACAATAGGATATGTTTTTGTTTCTGGAAGCTCTAGATCTGGCTTCACTCTGGGCAATTAATATATGTAACTCTCTTGTCCCCTACCTGTTGATGTTGTTTGTTGTGCTATGTGTGTAATGTGTCTGTATTTTGTCTACATAGTACCACAAATTGGCACATTAATAAATGAGCGCTAAAATTTTTTTAAAAACATAAAATTAAAGGCCTCTGAGTTCCTGTGACTTAAATAAATCTAACAACTGGGTAAATTTAAGATTTGTTCGTGAAAATAAAGATGTCCTTAAAATTATTAACACATGCCTTTTTTCCTAGGTAAATAGTCAATCAAGATTATGTTTACCTCTGTGGGATATTTTCAAATACAATGTTCATTGCTTTTAAAGTTTTTCTCTGTCAGGAAAAATGTTTTAAGAATTAATGCTTTAAAATGCTCTTGACAAGCTGGGCATGGTGGCGCACGCTTGTAATCCCAGTACTTTGGGAGGCGGAGACCGGAGGATCCGGGCTCGCGGCCAGCCTCAGCTCTCTCTCTCTCTCTCTCTCTACCTAGTGAGGGCCTCCGCAACTTCATGAGACCCGGTTTCAAAACAAAGCATAAAAAAATAGGGCTGGGGGTGTAGCGCGGAGGTAGAATGCCCCTGGGTTCAACCCCCGGTACCGCAAAAAAAAAATGTATAAAAAATAGGGCCAGGGGTGTAGCATGGAGGTAGAATGCCCCTGGGTTCAATCCCCAGTACCGCAAAAAAAAAAAAAATTCTCTTGACTTCATGGGATCTAAAGAAACATTTGGGTCTATTAAGTGGGTTTCTAAATTATTGGTATATAAAAAACAATACTGTGAAATGGCATTGTTTTGGGGTCTTTACTAGAAGACAACAAAGGTTGCAGGAAATCAGGGTTCCAGTCAATGTGTAATTTTGTATACATTGCTTTCATAGGAACAACTATCTATTCTTTTACGTGAGCACAGTAACAACTTATAGAAAATGACCAGACCAATAAAACACTTCTTAACAATCTTTAGCTGATAGAGCTGCATGGAGAATTTCAAACCCTCTAAAAGGAGAGGACAAATTTTATTGGTCCAGATGCTGAACATCCTGAGTTTCCCTTACTGGTCATTGTCCTAGGAAAAACTAAACACAGATCAATTATGGACACTTACCTTCAGCAACAAAGGGAAGTCACAGACAGGCAGCAATACATGCTGCAATCAGACCCGCGGTGCAATCAGACCCGCGGTCATCAGGGTGCTGGCCTCATGTCTCGCTCATACCCCACCACAGATGCATCACATATGTATCTGGCAGTCATAACTAGGTGCCAGCTCTATGTCACGCTGGTAAGCATGGATGAATCCAACTGATGCACCCCTTTTATGGCCATTCATGAAATGAGCACCAGGTTTGCTAGCCCAGGGGATGCCCTGGGACCAATCTGACAGTGGGAGAGATTACAGGATGCTTAATTTCTCCTCTGCCTCTCAGATGGGAAATGGCCCATCCGCCAAGCCTGCCAGCACCCCATTGAAAGAAAAATGCCTAGTCTTTTTCTGTGCCTGAGTTTGGTAGTATGGATTAAGAGACAGAGCAGATGACCACCAAAGGGAAAGGTAAACAGTGACACTATCTTATAGCTGGATCTGTTTTGCAGGAGGAAAGTAAAGGGTCTAAAGTTTGTATTAAGAAAAAAATCTACATGGGTGAGTGAGATAAAGGGAGGCAACATGTCGCCGGCATTCCGAAACTCTGAAATTGGCTGGTGGGAAGACTGCTTCTTAACAAGAAAAGTGGGGCAGACAAAACTCAACAAAACAAAGAGAGCCGAAGAGCAGCATGGTGTGAGGCAGCAGACAGAGTGGGGGGCTAAAGAGAACTCCACGCATTTCACCTGGTAAGTGGAGAGCAGAAGTGAAGGCGCCATCTATGCGGGGCCACGCCTACATCATGACTCCTGGAGACCAATAGCAAAGAGAGAGCAGATCCTTATGAAACCAGTGACTATAGACCACCATTGAAACTGATCAACTCTGGAACATGATGAAGCCCGTCAATCCAGACCTGCACCTACAACAATGATGGTTTCAAGGGGTGGGCCATGAGCCTCTGCTCCTGCAATGAGTGTGATGAGGAGAGACAAAGAAGAGGCGGCCATACACAGGAGCAGCCCAATTCTGAGAACACAAGCCGGTAAGCCACGGCCCCCCATGAGCAGCCCAACACCATCCCAGAATGCCTCAGAACTGAGGACATAGGTAGATGAGATATGGCCCCCTCCCCAGTGGACCAGCACTGAGAACACGGGTGGATCAGCCCCTGGCCCTGCCCCTGGAGACCCCCCCGCACTAGGGACCTGGAGAGGGCACACCCTCGGCCATATCCCTGGAGACCCCCTGGCACTGGGAGTGTGGGGTGGGCAAGCCCCTTGGCCCCACCCCCAGAAAGAACCCCTCCCCCAGCGCTGGGGACGCAGGGTGGGCAAGCCCTCAGCCCCGACCCCAGAGACCCCCTGGCACTGGGGACACGGGGCAGGTGAGCCCTTGGCCCCACCCCCGGAGACCCCTGGTGTAGGGTGGGCAAGCCCTTGGCCCTGCCCCCAGAGAACCCCTCCCCCCCACTGGGGACGCGGGGTGGGTGAGCCCTCGGCCTCGCCTCCAGAGAATCCTTCCCCCTGGCACTGGGGATGTGGGGCGGGTGATCCCTGGGCCCCACCCCTGGAGACCCCCCCAGCGCTGGGGATGCGGGGCAGGTGAGCCCTTGGCCCCGCCCCAAGAGACCTCCTGGTGCTGGAGACACAGGGCAGGAGAGCCCTTGGCCCTGCCCCTGGAGGACCCTTCACCCTGGCACTGGGGACATGAGGTGGGTGAGCCCTTGGTCCCACCCCCAGATACTCCCTGGTACTGGGGACGCGGGGTGGGCGAGTCCTCGGCCCCACCCTGGAGAACCCCTCGCCCCAGCTTGGGGACATGGGGTGGGTGAGCCCTTGGCCCCGAATCTGGAGACCCCTCCCCTTGGCACTGGGGATGCGGGGTGGGCGAGCCCCCGGCCCCATCCCAGAGTACCCCAGTGCTGCGGTCACAGAAGGATGAGCCACAACCCCACACAGGAGGGACTCCAGACAAAGAGAGAAAACCTCAGATGAGTGAAGAAGGCAAACTAACTGGGGGAGATGGGAGGGAAGGACAGGGAAACAAACTGGTGCACAGGATGGACATACACAAAGATATCAAAGTCAACTATTATGTTGAAAACGGGAAGGAGGGAGGGGGATATGGGGGTGGGAATTGGGGAGAGCTAATTGACCATTGAGTGCATGTATACATCAACCACCCTAAAATCCTTCAATATGTATGATTGCAATGTACTAATAAAATAATAAAAAAAGAAAAAAGCCAGGCGTGGTGGTGCATGCTTGTAATCCCAGTACTTTGGGAGGTGGAGACCGGAGGATCCGGGTTCACGGCCAACCTCAGCTCTCTCTCTCTCTCTCTCTCTCTCTCCCTGTCTCTCTCTCTCTCTCTCTCTACTTAGTGAGGCCCGCTGCAACTTTGTGAGACCCGGTTTCAAAATAAAGTATAAAAAATAGGGCCGGGGGTGTAGCGCGGAGGTAGAACGCCCCTGGGTTCAATCCCCGGTACAGAAGAAAACAAAAAATCTAAAGCTATGCCAGCAAGATAAATCAGATGTGGCCCTTCTGGCAACATTGACAAATAAATATTTGTCATACCACCAAAGCCCAAAAAGACAAAAGAAAACTCAATAAATAAAAGGAGATATTTGTAGGCATGAGGAAATATTATAATAAATAAAATTAAAAGAAAGAGGGAAATGCTTTTAGGTGAAAAAGAATTTCATATGGCAAGATTTTTATTCTAAATGACTGAGTTATCCCATAAGGGAAAAGAAAGATAAGAACAAAAATCAAAGGGTTAAGGAAGTCACAGAGGGTTTGAGGAAGTTGCAAGTGATTTGTAAAGGATATGATTATATAAAAGAAAGTCTGAATGTGTAATAAGGTTGGTTACAATGAAGAGAAATTATTTAAAGGGTTTTCTAAGAATCACACTAAATGCATTGATTCTATGTTTAAAACAAATAGGTTTTTCTTAAGATGTTGATATGCTTTTGGTAAAATTTTTCAAAAACAAGCCTAGAGAGCAAAAAATTTACATTTTATTAAGATAATTTCCTGCGTTTCCTGCTGTCTATTGGCAATACTATTTTAGACTTTTGTGTTCCCAAAATGTATAGGACTTCTAAAATACAAAATGTAATAAAACACTTTACTAAGCTAATGGCATCTAAACAAAATAAAATAGTGGTAGCCTTTCCAGATTTATATTTATATGTTCATAATTTTATTATGACCATCTTCTTTATGTGAAGATACAAATGGGATGTGTTATTCCTGATAATTCTGTTTTGTGTTTTTCTTATAAAACTATGTAGCTGTTGTTTGTTAATATTTAACAGAAGTACAACACACAATCAGTGTTTTGAGATAATAGCTGTCATCTGCAAGACGGCTTAAAAGTACTAGTAAAACTGATCTTCTGGGTGTTCAACAAATGAGACTTACAGAACAATCAGGAGATAAAAGAGCTACTGAGAAACAGACATTATTTTGGCCCTAGTCCTGCAAGGTCAAATAGGATCCAGGGAAGAATCTCACTAAAGGCTCCTGCAACTCCAGTGAACCATCTGATCTCCTGAAACAGGGAGATCACGAAGGCCCTAGAGACTGGTAGCCACCAGCACATACTCTGCAAAAAGGAGGGTCATCAGAGAGGAAAATGCCCTCTATGCTTCAAATGAAGCCAAGTGGTCAGCAAGACCATGACTGTCCTTGCAGATGGCACAACTGGTAGAGGTAAAGCCTCATCAAGTCCCTAAGAGTAACCCTGAGGAGCCTTGACTCACCTGCACAGCAAAAGTGTTAAAAATAAACAAACAAACATGTTTGCCCAACATAGGGATACCATCTTGGTCTTGAATACCCAGCACAATAGAATAACCAGAGGCAAATGTGCTATTTCAGGTGTAACAAAAATGGAGTTGTACTAAAACCATAGTACTTCTACCTTTAAACTTACAGAAAAAAATAAGATATGACACCAATGCCCAAAACCTCCCTCCAGTTAAGTCCTTATAAGATGCTGTAAAGTGAAACCTGTTGTTCTTGAGGTTTTATAGGTCCAGGACCATCAAACACTACAAAAAGTGGAGATTCCTATTTTGTAAGCTCCATGAGGATCTGAGTCCTGTCCAAAATCCTCCAGACCAAAACAAAAAACAAAAAACAAAAAACAAAAAACAAAAACAAAAACAAAAACAAAAAAAACAACAACAAAAAAAACAATTTAAGCTAAGTTAAAAACAACATACTTGGTTTTTTTTTCAGGCTTTGTGCTACAAAAACTTCGCAATGTTACATATAATGATTCATGGCCTATTGCAAATGGGTTGGCTACCTGGCCTCCAATTTAAAATGCTAACAGGTGGATGACCCAAGGTAATAGGTTAGGGGAAAAAACATTATGGCAAGATATCTGGTTTGTTGTATAATATACTAACGTATCAGTTTTTCATGAAGATGCCCACCTAACCACCATAAATGACTTTGAGCCAAGATAACAAGACCCCTTCAGCCCTCCAACTACAGATGAAGAATTCCTTCTTTCATGGCTGTCCAGATCAACCACCCCTGAGACCCTAAACTACAATACTCCAACAGCGCCCCCTACCAGCCCGAAGCAGTTAGAGCAGTCATCGCGCCCTTTCCCTAACAGCAGTTAGGGTCACTTCATCCCAGGGGGGACATGAGGCAGGGCAGAGGACCTGGGAACAGGAAGAATTAAGGCAGCCATCTGCCTGCCTTCTGTGAGGTTGGGGGAGGTAACCAGGAAGGTAAAAGACTGGTGGGCGCAAGGAAATCAGGGCCCTGGCCAGCCCACAAGATAATGATTCAAATTAAAGATCAAAATTATGCAAAAGTCATTGGTTCCCCAAAACCCGATTCTGACCAATCCTAAAAGAACATATAAAACCTCAGGAAGGTTTAAAAGCCTACTTCCCAAGGGCTTCGAGGTCACTCTGGTTCCGGGACCCCCCCCCTTGTGGGGGGAGCTGCTTTATCTTCTATCTTTCCCTGACTTAAAATAAACTTCCATATTTCTAAACCCTTCGCTAGTCCTTGGATTCATTCATCGAAATCCACTGGACAAGCACCCTATAAGAAGAGACACTCCGGTTTCAATGTGGCCCCACTTTACCTTAATTACCTCTTAAAGGGCCTATTTCCAAATACAGTCACATTCTGTGACCCAGAAGTACAGCATATGGGTTTGGAGGATACAAGTTGGTCCATAACAGTGTATGAATGAATGAATGAACCAACAAAAATTAAAAAGGGCTCAAGGTATAGCTCAGAGGTAGAATGTCCCTAGGTTCAATCCCCAGTGCCACTCACACAAAGTACTTGATGAGGCAGAAAGGGCCAGTTCTGTGCTTTAAATGGGATCTGTTTCCCTTCTCTCTTTCTCTTTCTTTCTCTCCTTCCTTCCTTCCTTCCTTCCTTTCTTCCTTCCTTTCTTCCTTCCTTCCTTCCTTCCTTCCTTCCTTCCTTCCTTCCACACAGGCATGCTCTACCACTAAGCTACATCCCCAACCCTTTTTATTTTTTATTTTGAAACAGGGTCCCACAAAGTTGCCCAAGCTGTCCTCGAACCTGTGATTCTCTGCTGCTTTGCATCTGGGTAAGAGAGTGCGGCAGTCAGAGAAAAATAAGACTGGAGCAGTAGGATGAGGGACAAGTCGACACATCAGAAGAGAAGCCAGGGGGTTGACACGTGTTGTTTTTCAATTCCCTCTTGGCCAACTCAGAATGTTTTTCCCGGCTCTGGCTCTTAACTATTTCCGGAAACAGTTTTATGAGCTGCTGGTCGGCAGCAGGATGCAGTAGAGAAACTTGGAACCAGAAGGACTGGGCTCGCCTCTGCTGGGTGACCTTAGGGAAGTCGCATAATCTCTCTGAACCTCCTTTGCTTTATCTGTAACATGGGGGCGGAATCTCTGCCCCTTCACAGAACTTCTGAAGATGCTTAGAGCAGATGAAGGCTTTGTAGATAGAGAAACACAAATGAAAAGATAAGGTATCACTGTGAACTTGCTGTGAAAACCACAGGACAGCTCCTGGCTGGGCCTTCCTGGCCATTGCAAAGGGGTTTTATTCTTGACATTTTAGTGCCTGCCCTTGTTGATTCCTCCCAGTCCCCAGGAGGGTCAGAGGGCTGGAAGAATTCAGGACTGTGGAGAAGAAAGGCTTAGAAAGGGGAGCAAGCAGTTCTGGAATCCCAGCTATGCAGGAGGCTGAGGCAGGAGGAGACATTGTCTCAAAATAAAATATAAAAAGAGCTGGGGATGGGCAGGCAAGGTGGTGCATGCCTGTAATCCTAGTGTTTGGGAGGCTGAGATAGGAGGATCGAGGTTCAATACTGCCTCTGCAATTTAGCAAGACTCTCAGCAACCTAGAAAGACCCTGTTTCAGAAACAAACAAAAAAAAATTTTTTTAAAGGCTGGGGATGTAAATCGGAGGTAGGATGCCCCTGGGTGCAATCCCCAGTACCAAAGGGAAAAAAAAAGAGCTGGGGGTGGAACTTAGTAGTAGAGCACCCCTGGGTTCAATCTCCTGTACCAGAGGAAGGAAGGAAGGAAGGAAGGAAGGAGGGAAGGAAGGGATTGGAAGAAGGGAAACAGATTCCCTCTAAGGCACAGAGCCGGCCATTCCTGCCTCATCAAGCACTTTTGAAGATGCCCATGGTCACCTGACATTGGCGACAGCCTCTTTTCCATGCTCTGTGTTAAGCCCTCCCTAGACATCAACTCTCTGAGTTCCCACAACATTCTCTGAAGTTGGGTCTATTATCCACCCATTTTGCAGGTGAATAAACTGAGGCACGGGGAAGTTAAGTAATTGCCCAGGAATATATGGCTATTAAGAGGCAGAATAGGGGCTGGGAGTGTAGCTCAGTGGGAGAGCACTTGCCTAGCATAGGATCCCCAGCACTGCAAAAATAAATTAAAAATAAAGTTAGCCGGGCGTGGTGGCGCACACTTGTAATCCCAGTACTTGGGAGGCTGAGACAGGAGGATCGCAGGTTCACGGCCGGCCTCAGCTACTTAGTGAGGCCCTCCACAACTTAGTGAGACCCTGTTTCAAAAAAATAAAAGGATAAAAAATAGTGTTGGGGTGTAGCTTGGAGGTAGAATGCCCCTGGATTCAAACCCCAGTACCACAAAAAAAAAAGTAATGTTATGTCCTTATAAAGCTTCACTACCAGTCTCACTAACATGTATGGGGAGGGAGGAAGAGGAAGGGGAGGTGGGTGGGAATATGGAGGGAAATACAGCAAGGGATTTATGCGTGTATGTTTGTATCACTTTAAATCTCATAATGTATAACTACATCGCACCCATAAAAGTATAAGAAATAAAATAAGGGCAGAAGGAGCCCAAATCTGATAGTTTCTCTCTTAACCTTGACCTACAGCCCTTATAATCCCTTAAAATGCCCTAAAGTGTGTGTGTGGCATTGAGTAGGGACTAAAGACATTTAGGATCACTAAATTCCCTATTTTATTTATTTATTTATTTATTTATTTATTTATTTATTTATTCATTTATTTATTTATTTATTGTGATACTGGAGATTGAACCCAGGGGCATTCTACCTCTGAGCTACCACCGCCAGCCCTTTATTTTTTTTAAATTGGAAACAGGGTCTCACTAAGTTGCTGGCAGCCTCACCAAGTTGCTGAGGCTGGCTTTGAACCTGCGATCCTCCTGTCTCAGCCTCCCGAGTACAAGGATTTCAAGCGTGTGCCGCCACGCCCGGCTTAAATTCTCTACACCTCAACTCTGGCGCTTCCCAGCTGGGTGAGCTTGGCTAACTGACTTACCTTGTCAGAGGACAGTGACCCCTGCCCCATCGCCTGTCAACTTCTTTTCGTGCCCAGTGTGAGTTGAGGACTGTTACATAACCTCTGGGTGCCTCAGTTCCCTTGTCTGTCAAGTGGGGATGAGAGCAGTCCTGACCTAGCACAGGACCTGGTACCAGACGCACGGGAGGGGCTGCAGACAGTGCTCATTTGATGAGAGCAGGGATACGTCCCCGGCACTCCAGCCGAGGCCAGCAAAAAGACCAGGGACAGAAGCACGCGGAGATCACAGGATCGAGGGGCGCACGGTCCAAGCTGAAGACGCGTGGTCTCCCTTCAACTAAACAATCAGAAACGGCATGCGGTGTGTTCTGCTGTTCTTCCTGCTTTGCCAGAAAGCTCAGCGCTAAATCTAATTCTTATTAATAGCAACTGAGTCTGGGTTCAGTCTTCCTTGATGGGGTATGTGCTTCTAAATTTCTGTTCTGTTCGCTTTATCATTCGGGTGGCCTTCAGAGTTAACTTTAAAGAAGTCGTTAATACGACTGCTTGAAAAATTGATGAGATAAAATGATCGCTGCACGTCATGATGTTACCCTTCAAAGTACTATATCTGGAAGCCGGGCGTGGTGGCGCACGCTTGTAATCCCAAAGCTTGGGAAGCTGAGATAGGAGGATCACAGGTTCGTGGCCAGCCTCCAGCATCTTAGTGAGGCCCTCTGCAGCTTTGAGAGACCCTGTTTCAAAATAAAAAAAAAAAATAAATAAAATAGGTAGTTCAGAGGTAGAATGCCCCTGGGTTCAATCCCCAGCACCAAAAATGAATGAATGAATGAATAAAGTAAAATTTGGAGTAAAATAAAGTAAAATTTGGAGTCCAAACATTACCTGAACTTAAATTTTATCTTATATTTTTAGTTTTTGGTATTGGGAATCCTACCCAGGGGCTTTCTACCTCCAACCTACACCCCTAGCCCTTTTTATTTTTTATTTATTTATTTTTTTGTGGTACTGGGGATGGAACTCAGGGGCATTCTACCTCCAAGCTACACCCCCATCCATATTGTATTTTTCATTTGGAAACAGGGTCTCACTAAGTTTCTGAGAGCCTCACTAAGCTGCTGAGGCTGGCCTCGAACCTGAGATCCTCCTGTCTCAGCCTCCCAAGTACTGGGATTACAATCGTGCGCCACCACGCCCGGCTTATTTTTTATTTTGAAGCAGGGTCTCACTAAGTTGCTGAGGGTCTCGTAAGTACAGACAAAAGGTGCGGAGGTGCCAGAGATTCATTTCAAAGTGGAATTAGTTCACAGGAAACATTTAAGGAGGGAGAGAAAATGGCAGACACTCCCCAGAGCTGCCTGGTCCTGTTCACAGGCGGGGACAACCAGCACCAGGTCCTTGGGGACCCCTCCTGGGCTGACACTCAGCTTCTCTGAGTCCCAGCTCCCGAGCAGCAGAGGCCTGCCCCACTTTCCCAGGCTGGGAGGGATTTCCTGTTTATCTTTCCAGCTCCTGTGTCCACATGCACAAGATGTGGATCCAGGGCAGAAGCCAAGATGACGAGCACTATTTCTGTAAGCCAGTTCCACACGAAACATGCCGAGAGTGAGGGGAATTTATGTTTAAATTAAACCTGCCAGCGTGCTCTCACTGGCCTCCTGGAAGAGTGTGTGTGTGGGGGTGAGACGGTGTGCATGTGTGTGTATCCAAATACGATATCCTCTCCACATAGACTGACACGGGTCTTCACGTGGGTCCTGGTGTAATGGCTGTGGGACAGGGAAGAGTTAATCAGTGGGAACTGGTAAAATGGCACGTGCTGTGATGGGTAAGGACGCAGGCATTAGCGCAGAACGAGGACACAGCTATGTTGCAAAGTAGTTTGGCAGCGTCCAGTGACGTGGAGCCTCCCGCCAGGCTGGAGTTTCTCCATCGCTCTGAGAATCAAATCCCCAACCTGCTGCCTGGTGTACAGCAGCGGTTCTCAGCCCTGGCCCTCTTGACATTTGGGGACAGTCCTGTGCACTGCCGGGTGCCCCGCAGTGTCCCCAGCCTCCGCCCACTAAATGCCAGGAACAACCCCCTGCCGCAAGTTGTGACAACCCAGCATGTCTCGACATTGCCAAAATGTCACAGCACGTGACAACATGGATAGATCTCACCAACGTAGTGTTTAGTCAAGCCACACACATGCACACACACGCACACGCATGCATGCACACATGCATGCACGCGTACACAGAGTGTGCCTATATTTACAAAGCCGTTTTGGCCAGGGAGGGGAGGGATAGGCAGGGGGCTTCTGGGATGAGGGTAATGTTCTGTTTCTGGATTTACAGTAGTGATTTTTCGAGTGATTATTGACTCTGTGCTGAGCACTGTTCTGTGATTGTTATAATTCAATACGATGGTTAGAGAATGAGGCACACCTGGATGGGTTGATCAGAAAGATCTCCAGTACATATAGTAAGTGGGAAAAAAGCGAGTTGAAGAACATGCATATATACTGTGATGCCCTTTGTGTGTGTAAAGGGTGCACGGGGGCACGGGTGGTGGAAGTGCACGAGCTGCTTGCTGTTGGGAGTGTAAACTGTGAATCGCTGCAGAGCCAAGGTGCCCCTGGCTCTCATGAACGATACTGAAGTTGCATAGATCCTATTACTCAGCACATCTGGCCCCTGGGGAATGTGCCCTCAGGAAGCTCCTGCCCATCGCCACAGGAGACACACATGGGTATGCTCACGAAGGTGGAGGCTCAGAGGGGTTAAGTAACTTGCTGAAGATCACACAGCATGTGAACTGAAAAGCTAGGTTCTGATCCCAGGCCCATACAGACCCAAAGCTTCCGCTCCTGACCACCATACTGCAGGCCTGCCACCTCTGAGCCCAGCTGTGCTGGTGGCTGAGTGGCGTGGGGCAGCAAGGATCAACAGGGCCAGCAGCCTGGCACCCCAAATCCCGCTCCCTCTGTACTTCACCGATTCTGAGTCCCAGGTATGGGGAAGGGAGGGACTGGCCCAGGCGGTTCTGCTCATCCCTCAGGCACAGACTTCCCTCCTCGACTCCATGGAACAATGGAGCAGCCCAGATCCTTTCTTCTACCAGCCCCGAGTCTCGTCACCCCTGGATAACATTTCCTCAACTATCTGTTGAGGATTCTAAATACACCAGAATCATACGGCCCTCCGAGCCCCATCACCATCCCCATGATGAAGAGCACACGGCTCAGGCACCAGGCCCCTCAGCCTCTCCTCCTGGCTCTGCTGCTTACAGCTGTGTGGACTGTGAGCAAGGTGCTTTACCTCTCTGAGCCTGCTTCCTTTTCTGTAAGAAAAACGTAATGGTACCTGTGTCAGTCAGCTCTCGATTACTATAACAAATACCTGAGATAATCAGCTTATAAAGAAGAAAGGTTCACATTTGCTCAGAAGTTGGGAGGTTTGGGTCCATGATTAGTTGACACCATTGCTTTGGGGCCTGTGGCAAGGCAGTGCATCCCGGCAGGCGCGCTCGTGAGGGCAAAACCACTCACCTCATGGCCAGACTTGAAAGGAGAGGAAGGCAATGGAGCTGGGGTCCCGCCAGCCCCTTCCAGGGCACGCTCCCACTGACCTGAAGACCTCCCACTAGATGCTGCCTCTAGAAGTTTCCACACCTCCCAGTGGCGCTGCTCCGGGAGCAAGCCTTTAACCATGAGGGCTTGGGAGACACCCTAGATCCAAAATACAGCAGCACCTATGTGCGGGAGTGGACACAGGACTGTATGAGTTAACTCGCCTTTCCAGTGGCGTCTGGCGCATAGTAAGTGCTCAGTCAACATGATTATTATCAGTCGCCCCGGGGGCCGGCTCTGGACGCCGCCCAAACGGTTCCTCCAGGAGCTCTTAATCAGGGGCAAGGCCCGGCTCTGGGCCAAGTCCTTTCCAGCCAGGCTGATGTCAGATTGCTAAATTGGAAGTCCACATCCTGCCATTGTCCCCAGCACCACAGTCTTGCACAGGGAGGTGACGTCATGGAAACTGAGGGCTTTGTCCTGCGAGGTGGGCAAGGGTGGGCAGGGAGGGCCTCCTAGGGCAGCCGTCCCCCGCTCCTGGTGGCCACACGGGGAAGCTTGGGCCTGAGGCTTCGGGGGCGTCCGTGGACCTACGTTTCCCTCCCATACACTTGTGTATTATGCACACTTGTTACGGTGAGCACAGCCTACACCCGTGACCCCAGGCAGACAAGAAAGCTGTTTCCATTTTGAAAAACCAAGCCAGGGCTGGCTCGCATCCTTCTAGATTCCTGGGGTCAGTTTCTGACTTATCCGGGTCACTCATTCCTCGGCCTGGCTCTCTGAGAATCATCTCACAGAACCAGGAGTCTCTCTGGCAGTTGCTTTGCCTGCGGACACTCTGACTCTTAGGAGGAAATGATAACATGGCCCCTCCCAGGCCCAAAGCAGCCACAGACCACAAAGGACCCAGCACGGAGCCAAGCACATAGGCAACCGCTATAAATGGCCACTTGATTGTTATTATAATTATTAATCCGTAGCCCGGCGTGGTGGCGCACGCTTGTAATCCCAGTACTTGGGAGGCTGAGACCGGAGAATCTGGGTTCGCAGCCAGCCTCGGCTACTTAGTGAGGCCCTCCACAACTTAGCGAGACCCTGTTTCAAAATAAAGAATAAAAAATAGGGCTGGGGGTGTAGCTCAGAGGTAGAATGCCCCTGGGTTCAATCCCCAGTACCAATTAATTAATGCATGTTAATTATGTTCCCGGCCAGGCACCTTGCCTGCTTTATTTAATCCACACAACAACCCAAGAGGGAGGTTCCATTACCTCTTCCATTTTACAGATGAGGGAAACTGAGGCTCAGAGAGGTAAAGGAACTTCCTGGGGTTCTGAAGTCAAACCACATGGTCTCTTCTGCCTGGCATGTCTTTCTCCCAGTGTTCCCAAGTCTGAATTCAGTTCGATGTCACCAGCTTCACCGATCTGCTCATTCCCAGAGCCTTCCCTCCCCTCCATAGCTCATTCTCTTCCCTTGTGGTGCTCTGTGCCCCGGTATCACATTTGAATCCCCTGGGAGCTTGGAGAACACCTGATGCCCCAGGCGCACCTCCAGTGAGTTACAGCAGAATCTCCGGGGTGTCACCGGAGCTGGGGGGTGTGACAAGGGGATAATGCTGGGGCCCCAGGCTGTACGATGCCTGCTGCCCGGGTGGTTCCGGCAGACACCGGTGTTTCGGAGTTATTCGAGGGCCTGCCTGAATTTCTTAGACGAAGGGCCAAAGCAGGCTATCTCAGTCAACGTTCTCACTGCTGTAATCCAGAGCGACTGAGCACACAGTTTAGAGGAAGGCAGATTTATTTGCTCATGGTTTTTTGGAGATTCCATGTTCAGTTCGTGGGGCCAGGGTGTGAGGCTGAGGGCATGGCGGCGGGAAGCAGAAAGAGCAGGGCTCTGCTCTCACATCCGGGAAGCTGGAAGCCAGAGAGCAGCAAGGGGAGGAGGAAGGATACAGAACCCCGAAGACCACACCCCCGGGGACCTCTCCTTAGCAACCAAACTCCACCTCCAACATTGCTACCTTGCTTCCATGAGGGCTAGGGGAACCTTCTAAATCCAAAACATTGCACAGGGTAATGTTACCAAGTGTCCAGTTGTCCTGGGCCAAGGGACTTCCAGGGACATGGGACTTTCAATGAGAAAACGTGGAGCATCCTGGGCAGCCTGAGATGTGTAGGTCATCTGGCCAAAGCCAGTTCCCAGTGGAAGCAAAACCAAATGTCCCTGATACCAGGCCAGTCATGGAACTGGCATGGAACTGGCATGGAAGGCAATAGGAGACAGTGTCTAAGACAGACAAACGAGTGGAGCCCAGCCTGGGGCCTGCAAATTCTCTTGAAATAAACAGAATAGGGCAGTGCTGTCAAACCAGACCCGCCTGTTTTGAACTTCCAGCAGACAGCATTCACCTTCTGTACTACAGCCGAGACCTCATGGAGTTTTTAAGCACTTAGGATGGGATCAGCAAAAACAGGATTTACTTTTCCTGTACAGAGCCAGATAGCAAATAGTTTAGGTTTTGCAGCTCCTATGGCCATTGCCACACTACCTAACTTTGCCCTTGTCATGCAAAAAGGAGCCCCAGGTAATATGTTAAGGAACGAAAGAGGCTATGTTCCAATAAAACTCTATTTACACAAACTGTGGCTGGCTGAATCTGTCCCAAGTGTTATAGTTTGCCCTGACCTAGAATACTACCCTAGAACAGCTAGGTGAGTGTTAGCAATCAGCGAATGGGCGTGGTTCACAAGTGTACACCTCTACGCATACATGTGCACATCTACACGTGAAACATGTGTCTGAGGCGTGTGTGCTGCATGGGGTTCTGTTTAGTCCCTCTGTAGAGACAAAGCAACACGCTCCTTCCAGCTGACACAGCTCAACACCGTATCCCAGCACTTCTGGCTTCTCTTCCGGGGAGAAAGGGACGGACATATCAGAAGCAGACAAGAAAGAGCTGGTGTATCCTTGTCGTTTCCACCTGGATTAAGTTTGGCGGGAAGCCACGGTCGGTCAGGGGCTAGACTACTGTAAGGCCAGCAGCCGACATCTTCCCCTCTGCTGGAAGCGGGATGCAGTCAGGGGTACTGGATACTCTGGGGTAGGGGCTGGGGAGGGGACATTGTAAAAATGAAGAAGGAACCCTGGAGCTTCCAGGAGGGGCTGGGGAGGGAGAAAGCCACGCCCCCTCCTGCGGTGGGTGGCTTTCCCAGGCAACATGCAAACATCTGCCTGCTTGTTTCATTCTGATGGTCCCTCTGGTCCCAAGGGCTGCTTCCGGCATGACTAACCTCTTGGCTGGGTTTGCTGGGGCCAGGAGCACAGTGCAAGGTGCTGACTGTTCCTTTTAGAACCAGCAGATGTGGGTTCGGATTCCTGTTTGCACTTCCTTTCTTTCCTTTTTTTTTTTTTTTTGAGGAACCCAGGGGCATTCTACCTCCGAGTTACACCCCAGTCCTATTTTTTATTCTTTATTTTGAAACAGGGTCACAATAGGTGGGAGGGCCTCACTAAGTAGCTGAGGCTGGCTGCAAACCTGCGATCCTCCTGCCTCAGCCTCCCACGTTCTGGGATTACAAGCGTGTGTCACCATGCCCGGCATGCACTTCCTTTCTAAATGGTCTTGGTGCACATGATCTCATCCTACTCAGCCTCCGTTTCCTCATCTGTAAAATGGGGCTGATATTAGGACACCTCCTGGGAGTGTTCCAATAATGAGAATCGAGTGTGTCAAACATTTGTCACAGAGCTTTGGGAGTGGTAAGTGCTCCCCAAGGTGACATCCCGAAACAGACGTAGCCGGCCCAGTGTGCTGGGCTTCCACATTTTAGGGTCCTCTCCCCTAATCCCCCAGGCTGGGCTAGGTTGCTTTCATTGACAGTGTTGTGGAAACCCGGTTCCTTTACCTCAAATCATTCACCCATGCTAGGTGTTCAGCTCCCATTGAGTGCTTTTTTGATAAACATCTCTCCTCTAGCAGACTCTAAGCTGCAGGCAAAGGAGACGGTGTTTGTGTTGCTAACCACTCTGTCTCCACTGTGAGCACAGGGCCAGGCACAGGGGTGACACTCAATAATTATTTCCTGGCTCCCACAGGGGTCATCCAATATGGGGTTATGATACGAGCTCTGCTCAGCACCCTGGTGCATTAGTCAGATTAGGCTATGCTATGCTGCAGTAACAAAGAACCCAATGTCTCACTTCGGAGGCCTAACACTGCAAAGTTGACTTCTCATTCATGCAGATTCCAGTATGAATCAGGTGACTCTTGATGGCAAGCATTCTTACCCCATGGCAGTTCTATCTTGTGCTGCTGCCATTGTAACCTGTGGCTTTATTGCCCCTGAAGGATCAAGCCTTTGATCCTTTGTGTGTGCCTTTGGTTCCTTGGCATTGATCAAGCTGGTCACATGGCCCTGCCTAGCTGCAGGGGGCTGGGAGATAGAGGGCCACCCTTGGATGTTCAGCATGGAGAAGTGTCTGCCACGTGGGGGGGAGAGCTCAGACTCCGTGGCTGGTCTCCTGTGTCTGGGTTTGGTGAGAGGAAGCCCAAATGCACTTTGAAGAGTTGGAAAGTGGAGATCCCTACTAATTAGATTGCTTTTGAAAACCAAGTGTAATCATACCTTAATATCCATAGGAGATTGGCTCCAGGACCCCCATGGATACCAAACTGTGGATGGTCAAGTCCATCAAATAAAATGGCATAGAGCCAGGTGTGGTGGCGCCCACCTGCAGTCCCAGTACTTGGGAGCCTGAAACAGGAGGATCACAGGCTCACGGCCAGCCTTAGCAACTTAAAGTGGCCCTCAGCAACTTAGCAAGACACTGTTTTAAAATTTAAAAATAAAATAGGCCAGGCGTGGTGGTGCATGCTTGTAATCCCAGTAATTGGGAGGCTGAGACAGGAGGATCGGGTTTCGCGGCCAGTCTCAGCTCCTTAGTAAAGCCCTCCACAACTTAGTGAGACCCTTTTTCAAAATAAAGAATAAAAAAATAGGGCTGGGGGTGTATCTTGAAGGTGGAATGCCCCTGGGTACCGCAAAATAAATAAATAAAATAAAATAGGGCCGGGGGTGTAGCTCAGAGGTAGAATGTCCCTGGGTTCCATTCCCAGTAACACACACACACACGGTATTTGCATATACCTTATGCACATCCTCCTGTATGCTTTAAATCATGTGGATTACTTATAATGCCTAATACAATGTAAATGCCATGTAGTAGCTCTTGGATTGTATTATTTAGGAAATTATGACAAGAAAAAAAGTCTGCACAGACTCAATTTTTTTCAAATATTTTCCATCTGCAGTTGGTTGAATTCACAGATGTGGAACCCATGGATATGATGTGTTGACTGTATTTATCAGAGGAAAAAAATCAATCATCACATATCCTTTGCTTGAAATACCAGGCGGTGTGCTCAGCCTGCCATTTCTAGCCACGCAAGATCCTAAAGGCTTCTCAGCTCCAAATGCCACAACCATTTGTCTCTCTGGTTGAAATAGGTTTTAATGGTTTCATTTGGATAAGGATCGACAGTTGCCCATCAGAGGCATAGCTCCTAATTAGAGGAGACCAGTGATTAAATAAACCATGAAGAAGAAAAAAAATCTCTTGCAAAATAAGGTCTTTGAAAGCGTTCAGCTTGAGCCCGGCAGGCAGTGGGACTCCGAGGGTTTTTTCCCTGGCTTCATGGAAGGTGATTGGATGGATTTGAATTTTCCTTCAGTGCCGGCTCATCACTACACCTAAAGATGAGTGGGGGAGGGAGACTGAGACAAAATGTGGACAAAACCATTGAATACTCATGGAAGAGCCAGCATTGGGGAAACACAGGCTGTATCTGCTATAGTTTGGATCTTGAATGTCCTTCAAAGGCCCATGTGTTGATAGATTAGTCCCCAAACCATGGAGCTATTGAGAGGTGGTGGAACCTTTAAGAGGCGGGGCCTAGTGGGAGGAAGTTAGGTCATAGGGGTGTGCCCTCAAAGGAGACACTGGGGCCTCAGCCCCTTCCTCTCACTCTCCTTACTTCCCGGTCTCCCCCAGGTGAACAGTCTTCCTCCACCATGTCTTCTGCTGCCATGGTGTACTGAACCACCACAGACCCAAAGTAACCAGGCCAAGTGGCCATGGATTGAAACCATGAGCCAAAACAAACCTTTCCTCCTTTTAAGTTGATTTCCTCAGGTATTTGTCACAGCAACAGAAACCTGACTAACACACCTTCATTGTTTTTGTTTCTTTCTTTCTTTTACAACTTAACACACCATCTACCAGCTTAACAGAACTAAGATGGGACTAGGCTGCAGCTTGCACACACTGAATCGTCGTATCACCTTCGAGACCCGTGGCATCTTGCCACTGAACCAGAGCTCTCATTTTCCTGAGTCCACTTGTTTTTATAAGATAAGGGCAAATGCAGGATCATACTGCGCAGCTGTGTAAATATTGCACAAAGATACTAACGGTGCCATAACTTGAACATGTCATGGTAGACTGGGTGCCTCACTGGGCTTTGGCTGATGGGGGCACCTGGATCCACTATGGGGAAGGTGGTTAGGGTGTCGATCAAGCACTTGTATGAAAGTCTGCCTGTTTGAAAGTCAAATATACAGAGGTTGAGGCCTGCCAGGACTTGCTCCAGTGGTGGCCCTTATATGCCAGATTTTCCTAGGCATCCTGTCTTAGTCTGTTTTGTGCTGCTGTAACAGCATACCAGAGGCAGTCATTTATTTATTAAAAATGGAGATTTAGCCAGGCATGGTGGCACACGCTTGTAAGCCCAGTACTTGGGAGGCTGAGACCGGAGGATCGCAGGTTCACGGCCAGCCTCAGCTACTTAGTGAGACCCTCTGCAACTCAGTGAGACCCTGTTTCAAAATAAAGAATAAAAAATAGGGCTGGGGAGGTAGCTCGGAGGTAGAATGCCCCTGGGTTCAATTCCAAGTTCTGCAAAAAAAGGGGGGGATTTAAACAGTTTAAGTTGAGTTAATAACTTAAGGTAATAAAACCTGGTATTTTATTACCAAAAAAATTGGAGATTTTTTTATAGTTCTGGAAGCTGAGAAGTTCAAGGTTAAGGGCCTTCTTCGTGCTGTGCCACCCCATGGTAGAAGGTGGGAGGACAAGGGAGCTTAAGAGAGAGGGAGGGGAAGGGGGCTGAACTCATCCTCGAATCAGAAACCCACTCCTGAGATAACTAGCCACTGCCTGGGTAAGAACGCTAATCCATTAAGGAGGACTGAGCTCTCATGACCCAATCTCTTTTAAAGGTCCCACCTCTTGACACTGCTGCACTGGGGACTAAGCTTCCAGCTCATGAACTTTGGGGGACACATTCAAATCAGTTTTTGCTGAATGACAAACTACCACTGATTCAGCGGCTTAAAACAAAAGGCGTCATCTATTACTGCTTGGAGCCGGGAGCTGGCTGGGTGGACCTGCTGATCTGGGCTGGGTTTGGCTGATCTGGTTGGGCCTCGCTCATGTACCTTCATCAGCCAGTTGCCAGGCGGGTGGGGGGGGAAGGTTAGTGAGGGCGGCCTTGATGGTCTCACTCACGTGTCTCACGGTCAGCTTGACTGAACCATGGGACAGCACATCCTCCCCCTGGCTGGTTCATATGGAACTTTTCCAGGAGGACAGTAAGAAGCAGACCAGGCCCCTTGTGGCCTAGGCTGGAGCTAGCACCATGTCCCTTACGCCACCTCGTAGTGAAAAGGAAGCCACAAAGCCATCCCAGACTTCAGGGGCAGGTGGAATCTTGATGGGGGAGACGGCAGAGTGGCTTTGCAAAGGGTGTAGGTATGGGAGGAGTTGGGGACCAGGGATGACTTTTGTAACCAGTCTACCATAGTCTACAGTAAAACCTTTCACAGGGGGATGGCGTGGACATCGAGGAAAGAGACGACCAACAACAGGGCAGCAGAGAGATGGCCCGGGGTGGACAGTAGGGAAACAGACCCTGCAGTGGAGAAGAGTGAGCTGCAAAGGGGACAGAGGAAGAGACTGGAGTCACAGATGACATGAAAATTCCACTCCAATAACAACTTCCTGTTTATTACTTTTTTAAATGCTGGGGATGGAATCCGGGGCTTTGTGCATGCCAGCGAGCACTCCACCACTGAGCTACACCCCAGCCCCAAGTCAACACCAACACTGGTGGTGGTACTGGGGATTAAACCCAAAGACATTCTACCTCCAAGCTATACCCTCAGCTCTTTTTATTGTTTATTTTTTTAAATCTTGAAACAGGGTCTCACTAGATTACTGAGGGTCTCACTCAATTACTGAGGCTGGCCTCAAACCTGCGATCCTCTTGTCTCAGCCTCCCAAGAACTGGGATGACAGGCGTGCGCCACCACACCTGGCTCAATACTTCCATATTGACTTGTCCTGGGTGCTTACTAATGTGCCAAGTGCTGTGCATGCAAAATCTCATGTGATCCTCAGTTACTCCTGTAAGCAAGGTTCCATTAATTAATCCCATTTTACAGATGAAGCAATTGAGGTTCAGAGAGAATGAGGTAACTTGAAGAGAAACACACAGGCAGGAAGTACAGGATGCAAGATTTGAAGGCAGATCTTGGCATTAAAGCATGCCACTGTTCTGTCTCCAGAATAACTGTCTCTCTGTCCCACCTGGGCTCCCTGCCCAGGCTTGGACAACTGTAGCATCTGAGTACTTCCCGTCTCCCTCCAGGGGTTAGCTCGCTTTTTCTATAAATCTTTTCAGCTTTGGAGGCCACTTGGTCTCCATGGCAATGACTCGACTCTGCCCATTCAGTGGCCGTAAACAGCATATTAATAAATGGGTGTGGCCATGTGCCCATCAGTTCTTATTTACAAAAATAAATACTCGGGCAGTAGCTTGGTGACCCCTGCTTCATCCATCTTCCCCACTGCAGCCAGCCTCAACTGTGACCCTGCCGTTCCTTGCCTTAAAGGGATTCTCCAGGTCCTTGGGCTCAAACTCTCCACGTGCTCTGCAGCCCTGGTCCCTGGACCAGTGGCATCACCATTACCCAAGAGCTTGTTAGAAAAGCAGAGCTCGGGTCCTGCCGCAGACCTGTGCATCAGAAGGTGCCTTCTGCCAGGCGTGGTGGCGCACGCTTGTAATCCAGTACTTGGGATGCTGAGACAGGAGGATCCCAGGTTCCCGGCCAGCCTCAGCTACTTAGTGAGGGACTCCGCAACTTAGTGAGACCATTTCCAAATAAAGAATAAAAAATAGGGCTGGAGGTATAGCTCGGAGGTAGAATGCCCCTGGGTTCAATTCCCAGTACCACACACACACAAAAAAAAATTAGAAGGTGCCTTCTACCAAAATCACCAGGGGATTTGCAGCCCAGCTGGAGCAGCTGTGGCTTCCAGACCTCTGTGTCCCTCTGTGTCCTGCATCTTCCTGCCCCTCCCGCCCTGTCCCTTGGTCCCTTGATGCTGCATCCTCCTCCCACCTGCCCACAGCAGGCTCCTTCCGCCTCGGTGCTCCATACAGTCTCCTCCAGCTAGTTCCTACTTGTCCTTGGATCTCAGCTTAGATGCCACTTCCTCCCTACACCCCTGGGGAGGTGCCTCTCTTTTGTGTTTCCCTGACCTCCCTCTACTTAGCTCCCCCAGGCTTCTTTACCTGCCTTTGTCCCTCGGTTTGTGAACTCCTAAGAGAGAATCTGTCTTGGCCACTTCCGTGTGTGTCCCCAGTGCCCCGGGACAGTATTGCTTGTTGAAAAGTAAATGAAACATACTCACCAACTTTCCCCTGGGCAAGCGTCTTACACAACTACTGTTTAATCAGCCTGTGGCTGCAGGATTCCTGCCATTTCCACCTGGCTCAGAGGCATTGAACTGTCTACATAGTCTCCGACATTCCATCTCAGCCTAAGCCTGGTGGTTTTTCATATTAGCACATGTTTACCATTTCAAAAGGGCCCCAGGGTCTACGAGATTTCTGGACAAAATTCTTGAGCTGTGAATTAGCCACAGGTCAAGACTTGAATTGTGTTGGGAGGGGGGAATAGGAAGAAAGGGTAGGGGCAGAAGAAGGTTCTAGGTAGGGAAAGACTTGAAGGGAGAATCCCAGGCTGCACACCTGCAGGGCTATCGTCTGACATCTTCTCCCACTTGGATATAGAACCAACTCTGTACACACAATTCTCCCCAGCATCCCTGCGTGGGAAGACTTCCACAGAAGCCACCGAGGCAGGCGCAGGCTGCCCACCAGGAAGATGAGGGCCCTCCCCAAAGCTGACATCTAGTCCAGAGGTTTCTGCAAGTTCCTTTATTAATATAGCAAAATGTAAAAGAACAAGGTCCCCAAACGACCTATATGATTCAAAGTGCAAATTTACTCCAACCTGAAATAGAAAACGAATGGCATGCCTTGACCACTTGGGCCCTGGAAATTTGGTGTGATTCAAATGTCTTTTAGTCACACAATTGTAGCAGCTGAACCATACATAGGTGACTAACTCTTTGGTCTCTGTTATTGGAATAAAACCTACACTATGACTGCAGCTGCCCGACTGTATCAAAATACACAGTTTGGGGTCAGAAGACACATTGAAAATAATGATAAAATGTGAGGAATGTTTTAAGTCAGACCGAGTCAAGGCACTTTTTTTTTTTAAAGCAAAAGGTGCTAAATATTTCTGAATGCCTGATACTTCAAACACCAGATTATATATCATTTAGTTGCACATTTTGGTCTGTTTTCTCAGTATACATGGTCGTGTATTCTCCACCATCGCCCAACTCATACTTGCATTATCCCACCCCATCATGTGCTATGTGGTATAAAAAATAAACAGACGTGTAAGTCACAGACAAGCGATTAAAAAAAAAACTAACCATGACGATGATAACACTGAACTTGTCTCCTCTTGAGGGACTCTAGAATTGTATATGAGGTTTGTTTTCTCCACCACTGTAGCAGGTGCTACAGGAAAGCCTCTTCCAGGTGACCCGAGATGCCTGGAAGGCCTATTAACTCCTCCAATGCCAGGATGCCAAGGCCACTGGGAGCCATCAAGTCAGAAAGGGAGAGAAACAGCTGGGTGCGGTGGCGCAGGCACACCTGTGATCCCAATACTTGGGAGGCTGAGACAGGAAGATCGCAGGTTCAAGGCCAGCCTCAGTAATGTTCCAAGACCCTGTTTCAAAATAAAAAATAATTTAAAATAAGGGCTGGGGGTACAGCTCAGAGACAGAATGTCCCTGGGTTCAAGCCCCAGAGCCAAAAAGGTAAAAAAAAGGAAGAGAAAGAGAAAGAGAAAGAGAAAGAGAAAGAGAAAGAGAAAAAGAAAAAGAAAAAGAAAGAAAAAGAAAAAGAAAAAGGGAGAGAAACATTAGGAAGTAAAGTCTGATCAGACTGTGTTCTTGGCAGTGGGAATGGTAGACGACTAAGACACGTGGCCCCGACACCCAGCATTATTTTGCCGTTTTGACCATCATTACACAGGCACAGGCTAGGGAACTGTGAACCCAAAAATAATAATAATAATAATAATAATAATAATTAATTTGAATACAAGAACCAGATACAGTGAAACAAGTTTTTCTGCAATCTTTCCTGATTAGTCATCTGCAAACTCCAACGGGTGAAGGAGTTTACCCTAAATCACCAGGAAGGACAAGCCAAGAACAGGCCCCGAGTGGTTTGACGGAGGGTCTGCATCCTAGAGAACGGCTCCAGGATCAGGGGGCCTTCTGGGAACTAAGTTCAGTGTTATCTGAGGCCATGTTAATTTTTTTTTTTTTGGTTTGTTTCTACAATACAGCTTAACTCTGCGAGATAGAGAAGAATTGAAATATCATACCCCAACTCTATAGAATACCACCCTATCCCTAACAATACGTACTTGGAGGGGTAGCTGTGTAAGACAGGGGTCGCAAGCTGGTGGCCCCCAGGCTCAACCAAAGGTTTTGTCTGGCCCACATGATGTTTTGGATATTTAAAGATTATTTGTTTAGAAATCAGTGAATTTCACTCTTTAAAAAAAAAATCCTGATTTCTGGCCCCTCCCTCCCTTTTCCTGCAAGGCTGTCCCCTTTGGGGAGAACACAGGCCCCACAGCCCACCCACCCTGGCCCTGGTTCCTGCAGGCTGCTGAGTTTGCGACCCCTGGCCGGAAATAGCACAAACCTAAAAATGTGTTTCCTAACCCAAACCTCTCTCACACCCTCAACGATTTTCACCTCATCTCCCTTCTTCCCTCCCTTTCGCTCACTTCCATCTTAAAGTCTTCCTTCCTGAATTCTTCAGATTTCTTTCCATACACTGGCATTCTTCCTTCTTCCAACTTCAGTTTCATTTTGCAAATCTCATCTGCTCTCGGCCCAAGAGCATTCCACAAGAGCATTCCACGAAGGCTCCAAGGCCGGGCACTGGGAGTCACCCAAAGGTGTCTTAATGCAAAATGGCTGAGTCATCTTCCCCAAAACATGTTCTTTGGGCACTGGCTAAACAATTAAAAAAAATATTTTTTGGCAGGGGTAGAACCTCCATGAGAATATATGAATCTCCAGCACCAACCACACACCAAAAATGTGTATGTTTCAGCTGAGGACTATGACGGAGCCCTAATAAAATACAGAACTGAGCTTAATTTAAATGCCCGGGGCAACCATCACACCTGGCTAATATGCCGTATTATTTCATTTGTACACAGTACATGATTTGGATTACTACACATTGATCAAAATTGATCGAAATCCCTTAAGTTTTGGTTACCACGTACAGAGGACAATTACTCAACATGGCATTTAAATAAAACATTAATATTGTAAAAATTCACAAATACAAAGCCCATTAATTTAAAAAATAAAATTTAAAAACCTTGAGGATGGATGAGGTTTTGGGTAATTCACCTGGAAAAATAACAACAGGAAAAAAAAACTACGAGAACAGGTAGGTTACTAGATTTATACTTTAAAATACTATTAAGATTTTTAAAAGGAATTCATCAACTCAGCTAGAAATATCTGGAAATTTTAGTTTTTAAAGCTTTATAATCCATCCAATAGCCTTACTGTTCCCCATTCCAGTAGACTTAATAACTAGAGGGGAAGTTAGGGCTGGGTATGGAAATTATGTGTGCATATATATATATATATAAAAGATCTACTTTTGGCATTTGTTTTTTAAAGTATTTTTTAAAAACACTGTGCAGTTTATATCTTTGCATAAAGCTGGTGGTTTATCCCTTTGTTCAATGCAGTACCTTATGACCTAACATTGGTCTAAAAACTAGGAAGGACCTTTGGGGGTATCAAAGGGAATGGTCCCCCAAAACAACCCCAAAGAGATAGCATACCATCTGCAGCTGTCTTTCAGCCCAAGGTTGCTAAGGAACTAAGAAGTCTATGCAGCTCCAGAGAGAAGGATTCCCTGTAAATCATTTATTCAGAATGACTTCCCACCGGGGCCAAGAGGGTCCCCTAAAGAAAGGAGGTTTATAGCATTCCCTCAAAATAGCTCAGAAATTAAACAATGGCCCTATTCACACAACTATTTCTGTCTTCCAAGTTTTTCCTCTAGAAGTCAAAGGAAGTTCATGTCTTTGTCTGAAAAATGAAGTCTCCAAGCATAACTCTGAGGCAGGGTACAACTGCAAGCAGGCAGGTGGATGGATGATGGACCACTCTAAACTTGAACTGCAATTGGGAGCTGTTAGGAATTTGGAAGGACAAGTAACATTTCAGAATGGGCTCCTTCTGGTTGCAAAATGCACCCAACCCAGTGATATTTATGCCCCCAAGAGAAAAAAAGAGCAGACTGCTATCAAGGGCTGTCCTTTGCTGTTCCTCGAACTCATTTCCTCAATCCTTTCTTCTCCGCCCACCAGTCAGGAGTAACTAATCTCCAAGCACACATCCCAAGACTCTGAGCTGTACGTGGACTGTTTTGCAAGACACGGAATGACTCAAGAGCCCCTCTAAGCTGCCACCTTGGGACCGCATCCCTGCCTGAGCAAGGGAGAAGAAACTTCCAGCCACTAGCCATGCTGAGATTGAGCGCACTAACCACAAGCCAGGCACTATAGCAGGCACTTCCTCTTTAGTAGCTCCTTAAACTCAGAAAGAAATCTTTGCAAAGGAGTGCTAAAAGCCTTAAAACCAGAAAGGGTTCTGTGTCCAGACAGCAGCCAACCCTGGCCAGACACCTTTATAGGCATAGATGGAACTGCTTCTTTCTCGAGACCCAACATGTTTTATGCCATCACGTGCATTTTAATTATGTATTTTGTTGATGCTCTGCACTGTGCCTGGCTCCTGGTAGGCACTCAATGAATGGGTGTTGACTGACTAGTACATAGCCTGGCCTGTGCCCTGGAGGGATGCTCAGTGAACACACTGGCTGCCTTTCAAAGCTGAGCATGTCTTCCTAATAAACGTTAACTGGCCTCTCTTTCGGATGCAATGCTTGGTGCTAACAACCACCACCAAACAAGAGAATTCATCAACATAAAGTGCCATTTGCTCTGGAAATCTCTCTCAGCAACTCATGATTGCCTTTCAACACCTGTGACTTAATGATTGACAATCCTATTCAACACCTGTGACTGCACCATAAAAAAGTACATGAATATTAATTTGAACAGAGGAATGATGCCCCTCCAAATACTAACTGCTGGAACAGAATTTCAATTCCAGTTGTGCATAAAGATTCAGACTTTTGGGGGGAGGGGAATAGACAATGGGGAACCCAGTACTTAGCAAGGTGGTATATCAAAAACACCTGTTTATACAAAGCTGGGTGCAGAGGGATCTGTGCCTTAAAAAACGACAGATGGAACTCTCCCCGGCCCCAGTTCCTGCTTCCTCTACTGGACTCCCCTGGGAGCTGGATCCTTCTACAGGATTCTGCCCAGACACCACTTGGTGGCTGCAGTTGGGTGTCATGGGCGGTTGGTTGATCCAGGACACTGTGGGTGTGGAGTGAAGGGGTGGCTTTAAGCCATCAAAGCCTGTAGCATCCTCCAAATTTCCCACCACCTTCTGCAGCTCACCTTGCATTTAACTGACTCCACTGCCACCCCAACCCCCACCCAGCGGGAAAGGCTTTAGGAGCATCTGGTCAGGTGGGGGTGCTGGCAAGGTTTAGGGTTCATCTTCAGGGAACCCCTGTTTGCGCTGACTCCGGGGTGGGGGGCACCTGGCAAGGTAGCGGGGACCCCCGTAGGCCCGGAGGAGCTGGGGCAGCCTTCGCCACGTGGACAGTAACCTCGCGGCTGCCAGTTCCCGGGCGTGCCCGTCGAACGCAGCCAGGAGGTCTACCGGGGCGGCTTCACGCAGTACCTTGGGCAGGGGGCCCACCTCGGCGGTCGCCCCGCCGGGGCCTAGGACACAGTGGAAGAGCGTTTGACGTCGCAGAAGACAGTCCCTAAGAAACTGCACCAGCTCCTCCAAGCAGTCGCTCAGGTGTGTCTCATCGCAGCCTTGAGCCGGGGCCCCCTCGCGCAGCAGCACCGCCAGCAGCGCCGTCTTAAGCACGTAGGAGGACAGGATGCGTCCCCACTGGGCCGCGGCCACCGGGTCCAGCCCGCGGGCGCCCAGGTCCCGCACAGCCTTAAGCAACTGCAGACTCTTGAGGTAGCAGGCACCTGGAGGGGCCCGTTCCTGTAGCCAGCCCAGCAGCTTCTGCTCCTGGCGCGCTGTGTTCACACCCCACAGGGCCTCGGCGCGCAGGCCTCCCGGGAGCTCCAGCAGGGGCCCGATGGGTGAGGGCGGCGGTGGTGGTGCCACAAGGAAGACGCCGTCGCCCAGATGCACCGCGGGGATGAGACGCACGGCCATGGAAAGGCGACAGCAGCCGTAGTCGGTGCGGCAGGGCAGGATGTGGAGGGTGGGAGGCTGCTCAGGGCCTCCTGGGGTCAGGCTGACCCGACAGCGCCCCTCCAGGCTGTAACGCACCGTGGCCAGGGAGCGCTGCAGGTGCGACTGGAACCAGCGCAGCACCAGGGTGGCAGAGAGATGGCGCCTCCCGTGCACGTCCACACAGAAGCCATCCGCGAAGGGTTTGCAGTCCCGAAGCCAGTGGCCCCCAGAGGCCCCCGACGGCGAGGGCGGCGCCTTGAGGGCGCACACGAAGCAGCTGCGGAAGGCCGGGGGCAGCGCGGGCTCCGCGCCCAGGCTCCGTGGCTCCAGCGCCACCAGCGGCGGGAGGCGCAGGGGCACCAGCACGTCGAAGCTGTCGGGCCGGCGGATTTTATGCTGCTCGTAGGCGCTGCCTACCTGGATGAAGTCTCCGCGGAAGGCCAGGGCCAGCGCTCCTCCGGGGATGGGGCCTGGAGACCCCCGGGCACGGCCAGCCCGCACCAGCTCGCCCACGATCCGGCTCACGTGCGCTTTGCTGTGGCCCAGCACGTGCGGGGACAGGCGCACCTCGTGCTCGTAGTAGCTCTCCAACAAGATGCCAAGGCCCGGCTCTTGGAAGTTTCTAGGGGAGAAGGTGGAGTGGCCCGCCAGACGAGAAGAGCCGGGCAAGAAGCGCTGCCGGACGGCGTGGCGACAGCGCAGGAGGACGTAGCCGAGCAGGAGCAGGATGGCCACTTTGAGCAGCGGGAAGCCGCTGTCCGCGCCGTCGGGGGGCTCCTCCCGGGCGCCCCCGCTTCCCCGCAGCACATGGTGGAGGCACACGAGAGCGGTGCACAGGCCGGTCACCAGGGGCCAGAAGACGCGCAGATTGAGGGTGTAGTGCACTGACATGCCGCGCGCCCGGGGCCGAGCAGCCCAGGGCTCCAGCCCCGGCGGCGCCCCTGGCCCAGCATGCGCGCAGCGCCCGGGCGGCCCCGCGGCCCCCGTCTCCTCGGCCTGGGCGGCGGCTGCCGGCTCCCCGGCCCGGGGGCGGCCGCCCTGCAGCTCGCTCTCCTCTCCCAGCTCAAGCGTTCCTTCCAGCTGCGGCCCGCCCTGCACGCCCCGGCTCCGGGCCGCGCCCTGCGCCCGCCTCGCGCCGCGTCCTGCCCGGCGGCCCTCCCCGCCCGGAGCCCCGGCGCGCCGCCCTCGGCCAGCTTCTGGCCCGGCCCGGCTCGCTCCTACCCGGGGCGGCCCTGCGGGCTCCCCCGCCGCGGGTTCCCGTTACTCGAGCCCGGGAGTTTCCTCTTCCGAGGGGCGGCGAGGCCGCGCCAGCTAGCGGGAGGAAATGCCGGAGTCTGGAGCCGCGGAGCAGCGGGCGGGGTCGGCCTCGGCGCCGCGGGGCGGCGGGAGGGACCTCCGGAGCGCAGGATCTGGCCCCCGCGGGCCACCCCGTCCTCTCTCCCCGAAGGCAGAGCTGGGCAAGCCCTGATCCCGGGCGGTGGCTTCGTCCAAGGAGCCTCCGGGGTCGCGCGCTCTCCAAGTTACACAGGGAAGTGGGAGGAGGAGGAAAGTCTCCAGCCAGACGGCCCGGCCCTCCCCCGACCCCACCCCCGCGATGGTGGCGTGGCAGGCCCTGGGACGGAAGTGGCCCCTGCCCTCGGCTACTGTCAGTTTTTCAAACTGGTATTCATTGAGCGCCTACTGTGTGCCGGGCAGGAGAGGAGGTGCTGGGGGAGTCGCAGTTGCAGCTTGCAGCCTGGTAAAAAAAAAAAAAGAGAGAATGGGAAAAGAGAGGATTCCCAAGCCAGAAAGTGCTCTAAAAGGAACAAAAGTGCCCCAGGGCCGAGAAGCCCGTGATGTCCCTGAAGTCAGAGGACTGCTGGGGGAGGGGGGGAGATCTGAGTGAGGAGGAGCTGGGAATGAGGATACTAGTTTTTACAAAGGGCCTACTGGGTGCTGTAGTCACTATTCACTCGCTCCTCGCTTTAACGCTAAGAGATGGATATTGTTATTGCCCCCATATTTCAGATGTGGGAACTGGAGCCCCGGCAGGAGGGTTGCTGGTCCAAGGTCACAGGGCCTTTGCAGACCTGTGACTTGACCCCCCGCCCCGCATTTGGCTCCAGAGAAGCGGGGGAGGGGGCAGGATTCCCAGGGAAGGGGAGGGGGGGGATGTCCCTCATCTGCTGGGACTTGAGTCCTTTGTGAGGGGCCACTCTGGAACCTCAGTTCTGGGGATCCTGTTTTGTTTCCTAACAGGGGGCACTCCCAGAAATAATCTGGATTTATTTGAATAATCTATTTATTCACACTCATTGTACCTCCTTTTCTCCCGCTGCTATTTAAGGAGAGCAGGGTGGGGGGGGTGCATTTAAAAAAATATCACAAGCTGGTCATGGTAGTAAACACCTGTAATTCCAGTACTTGGGAGTCTGAGACATGAGGATCACAGGTTCAAGGCCAGCCTCAGCAATTTAGTGAGACTCTCAGCAACTTAGAGAGACCCTGTTTCCAAATAAAAAATAAAAATAAATAGGGCTGGAGGTGTAGCTTGGAGGCAGAATGCTCCTGGGTTCAATCCACAGTACCAAATATAACATTCGTACGTACGTACATACGTACGTACATAATATATATGTTCCCTCTGGAACCCAGGCTCAGAAGGTGTCTCTGGAAACTCCAGGGAAATCTGTTTTTGAGCCACTTCATGCTAAGCAGACCTATTTCAGATCCCATCTCCACTACTATGAACTATGAGACCATAGTTTATTAGGATTCATCAGGTTGCAAGTGATAGAAACACGGCTAGAACTGGCTTAAGCAAAGAAAAAAAAAAGTGTCCTGTTAACTGAGAAGTGCATGGGGAACCTCTTTCGGGTGGAGCTAGATCTAGGTGCTACAGTGCTTTAAGTACTCTACTGCTTACCTCTGTTTCTTCTCCACGGATCATACTCGCTGGCAGTCCCTCTCCATACGCCCTGGCTGCTCTAGTCTCACCTCTTCCTTAGTGTAGAGGAGAACAGAGCCTTGTTTTCCTGGAAGTTACAGCACACGCCACGCCTTGGGAGAGCCTTGGGTCATATGAATAGTGACCGAGCAAGAAAATGCACCGATATCCCTTACCTGGGCTGTGCACCCCACCCCCAGAAAGTCTGTGTTGGAGCCCTAACCCCCAAGGCGACTGTATTTGGAGACAGAGCTTTTAGGAGTTAATTAAGGTTAAATGGGGTCATAGGATGGCGTTCCAATCTGCTAGGATTGGCGGGCTTATAAGGGGAGACTATCTCTCTGCGCATGCCCCAAGGAAAGGCCACGCGAGGACACAGCGGGAAGGTGGTCATCTGCACGCTGGAAGAGCACCCTCCCCAGAAGCCAGGGGCTGCCAGACCTTGGCCTTGGACTTTCTGGCCTCCAGAACTAAGGGACAAGTGTCTGAGGTTTGAGCCACTCGGTATTTGTTATGACAACCCAAGCTGACTAACACAGCTGGACACCCATCCCTGGAACCAGGACATGGGGTTGTCCTGCCTGAACTGTGGGGACCAAAGGGAGGGGTGTCCCCCAAGGAAAGTCATGGTGCTGCGGATAGAAGAAGGATGGATGGAGGCTGGGGATGGAGCTCAGTGGCAGAGCACTTGCCTAGCATGTGCAAGGCCCCGGCTTCAATCCCCAGCACCCAAAACACAAAAACAAAAGGGCAGATGGCCACCTTGTTTGGTTAAGTCTTAACCTGGCTTTGCTTCAATCTCCCCATCTATAAAGCAGGGTGACACCAAGAGGGTGATTAATTCTTTCCCTTGTGGATACGGTGGCATGCCGTCTCCAACCAAACAAACAAGGGCGATACTCTCGATCAGAGGTCACCAAACACCTTTTGTAAAGAGCCACAGAGTAACTATCTTAGGCCTGTGGGCCACACAGTCTGCTGCCACTACTCCGGCCTGCTTGTGTGGCCCTGGAGCGGCCCTGCTCCCCTCCCGGGGCTGCCAGAACAAAGTGCCACAAACTGGGTGGCTTAAAACAACAGAAACCTACTCGTTCACAGTTCTGGAGCAAAAAGTCCAAAACTGAATTGTCAGCAGGGCCAGGCTCTCTCCGAAGGCCTGGACGAAGATCTTTCCCTGCCTTTCCCTGGCTTCTGGGGGTTGCTGACAATCCTTGACCGCCGTGGCTTGTGTCTGTCATTCAGGTCTCTACTGTCATCTTTACATCATCTGTCCTGTGAGTATGTTGGTGTCTCTGTATCCAAATCCAAATCTACCTCTCTTTTTTTTCTTTTCTTTTTTTCCTTCTTTTCCTTTACTTTTTCTTTCTTTTTTCTTTTTTCTGTTTTTGGTACCAGGGACTAGGGATTGAACTCAGGGGCATTCTACCCCAAAGCTACACCCCTAGCCCCTTTTTAAAAAATTTTTGAAACAGGGTCTCACCAAATTTCTGAGGGTCTTGATAAGTTGCTGAGACTGGCCTCAAACCTGTGATCTTCCTGTCTCAGCCTTCCAAGTACTGGGATTACAGGCATGCACCACCATGCCCGACTTTTTTTTTTTATATAAAGACACCAGTTATAGCTTGACATGGTGGTACAATCCCAGTACTTGGGAGGATCCCAGGTTTGAGACAAGCTTCAACAACCTAGCAAGACCCTGTTTCAACACAAAAACATTAAAAAGGCTGGAGGTGTAGCTTGGAGGTAGAACGCCCTGAGTTCAATCCCCCCAAAATAAAATAAATAAATAAATAGGGCTGGGGGTGTATAGCTTGGAGGTAGAATGCCCCTGGGTTCAATTCCCAGTACCACACACACAAAAAAGACACCAGTCATTGAGTTTAGGGCCCACCCTAATCCAATATGACTTCATCTTACCTTGGTTACCTCTGCAGAGACCCTATTTCCAAATAAGGTCACATGCATAGATACCACATATTTTTTGGGGGGGGAGATGTGATTCAACTCATTATAGTGGCTGCAGACAATATGTAAGTGGGGGGGGCTACTCCAATAAAATACATGGACACTGAAATTTAAATTTCATAAAATTTTCATGTGTCCTGAAGTATTCTTCTTTTGCATTTTCTTCAACCATGTAAAAATGTAAAAGCTTGAGCCGGGCGTGGTGGCGCACACTTGTAATCCCAGTACTTTGGGAGGCAGAGACCGGAGGATCCAGGTTCGTGGCCAGCCTCAGCTCTCTCGTTCTCTCTCTCCCTCTCTCTCTCTCCCTCTCTCTCTCTCTCTCTCTCTCTCTCTCTCTCTCCTTAGTGAGGCCCTCCGCAACTTCGTGAGACCCGGTTTCA
>PVJS01010290.1:28240-48606 GCA_004027185.1 Glis glis | reverse complement strand
TTGTGCTGCTATGAACATGGGTATGCATATATTACTGTTGTTTTCTAGTTTCAATCCCTTTGGTATGATACCCAGTAGTGGAAAAGCCGGATCATATGGTGGATCCATTCCCAGTTTTCTGAGGAATCTCCACACTGATCTCCACAGTGGTTGAACTAGTTTGCAATCCCACCAACAGTGTAGAAGAGTCCCAATTTCCCCGCATCCTCTCCAACATTTGTTGTTGTTTGACTTCTTAATGCTTGCCATTCTAATTGGGGTCAGATGAAATCTTAGAGTAGTTTTGATTTGTATCTCCCTAAGAAAATTTCATTCTTGTGTAAAGAATAAATAAAATTCACTACCAATGATGTTGCTTTTATATGACTCTAAACCACAAAGCCTCATACAAATGAAAATTTAATAAGACATGCAAAATAATAATAATGGCTAAAATTTATAAAATCCCTTTATATGCTAGGAGCTGTATGAGGGTCCTTTTTGGCTATAAAATAAATTCAACTCTCCAAGTTTTAATTTCCCCTTCTCTAAATGGTGATATTAATGCTGACTTCATCAAATAGATTTAAGGATTAAATAAAAATATATGTAAAATGAAACAATATATGTACAGTGCTTGAGACATAATGAGCTCCCAAAATATAGTAGTTATGGTTGTTTGTGAGGCCACTGGAGTTAACCAATGTAATTTATGGTACAAAGATAGCAAAAAAGTAATTAACCTGTTATGTGAGCAAAATTGTGCCCTTGGCATGAAAGAGAAATGATCTACCATGGTCCACTGATTTTCTATAAGTCTCCAAGACCCTTGCTCATCCACCCATTTATGAAGCATTTCTCTTCTCTTCAGTGTTTCACACTGTTATCTCTTAACAAGTGATTTAAGTTTTTCCTCACTTCCTTTAACCTGTTCTACCATTATGAGTGTCCAAATAGTTTGGTATCTTCTAGAATAATACTTCATAGTCTATGCACCTGATACACTGGTATTCAATTTATTATATAACCATGTACCATGTATATCCAAAAATTCTTTAAAAGACCAACCCTGGAAAAGAAATATTCATATATTATCATAGCCTCTTCACAGGATTTACCAAAGTTAGGACAGCTTTCTGTGAAATATAAAAGTAAAATTGTAATCCAGACAGTTTGCAATAATTTAATGTAAAGAAGCATGGTGATTGTAATAGACTGCATTTACTTGTCAACTTAGACTATGAAATGAAACCACATCATCTTACCTCTTTGAGTTCCATGGTCAGTCTTTCATTTTTATATCCATGAACTCCTAATTAGTACTTTTTCTTTGTAGAACTACAATGAAACCATAAGCTAAGGAATAAAGTTTTCACTTTATTTAGCCAAGTAATCACTTAACAGAATGCCATTAAGCTGTTAATTTGTTTTAGATTCAAATTAAAATAATAATGGCTTTCAAAGAGCAACATTTCTGATTGGCAATATAAAATAGGAACAGATCATTATAATTCGAGTTATGTTTAACACAGAAAATTCTGTATGGTCACCATGTACCACAATTACTGTTTTCCAGTAACTCCAATGGGTTCAATAAGGTTTGGAACTCTGGTAGGTAACTATCAGCACTTTCTGAAACTCTTTTCTCTATAGTCAATACTAAATGAAATTAACAATTCTAGTTTATGATATTGAGTTGTAGTAATACCCACAGAGAATTAGTTGTTTAGAAATTTCAAGAAGAACCAATAGCAACTCTAAATTAAAAGTTTAAATATCAATTTTCTTGATATTACCTATATAAAATAATTATTCCTTAAAATAAAGTTGCTAAATTTGATCAATACAACTTTTTTATAAGTAGATTACATTATTTTAGAATAACATTTTAAGAAAAACTCCTTCAAGGATCCTCTTAGAAGGTGATTGGAAGGAGCCCCAGTAAAGGTAAAATCTATAAAGCTTACAGATAAAAATCAGCTTAAATTGTATCCATCAGTGAATGTCAATTTTTATTACTGGACAGAATTTAATTAATTTGTTTCATTTAATAAATATTCTCTTATGACATAGTTCCTTACTAGATATTATTTCATATTTCTAAGTAGTTTAAAGTGTTCAAGATTATTTATGACTAGCACAGGTTACCAATGTATATATTAAATTTTCTTCTCATTCTAAATTACACATTTTAAATGCCCTCAGTCCAATTGGCCCTGAACATGGTGAATGGGCTGTACTAAAGAATCCCCTGAAGGCTTACCTAACACCAGTCAAGGTTATAGATTCTATTTGGTAGGCTTTACTGTCTTACAAAGAAGATGATTCATCCCCCCCCATACACCTCCCTCTCTCAGTGTTAACATAATGTTTGGCACTCAGTGGGCACCTAAAAAAATGTTTACTGAAAAAAATAAGTCAGTGAGTGTTTAGAGACTCAAATATACATCAAGAAATATAATACTCAGAGTAAATACACCAATAGAGACAAGCCGTGAGTGGAGAAAAAGATTGAGTATGGGCACAATTTCAGGGTAACTATATACATACAATCATCCAAGGAGTTCAAACCTAAAATGTATTCAACTACACTAAACTAACCCTCTCAATAATATGATCCTATGCATGTGATCCTTTCTGGCCCCAAGTTCTCTTATTTGGATGTTTTTAATTACCTCAGCAATTTCAGCAACATTGTTATAAATGAAATATTTTTATTTTAAGAATAACAATAATAATGGAAAAATAGAGTTATGCAATAATGTCAAATCAAATATACAAATTTACCAGGCACCTGAAATTTGCACCAAGGAAAGGAATTACATGAAAGTGATTCCCAGTGCTGCCATTGGGACAGGAGCATAAAAGAAGATTTAAGACATTGTCAGTTAAATAAATCTCAGTGATCTCTTTTATGGGGAAAGTTCTCATATGACTTGTTAAAGTTTAATTTTAAATTAAAACAGGTGTTAATATCCCTTATCAGCCATTATTTTGTTATACATAGTAGGAAGATAAGCAGATAAGGTCAGCTGCCTAGACCAAGATGCTGTGCATGATTTACAACTCTAATTTCTGTCCAGTAATTGGTAGGTACAGTTCTCATTCTGCTTGCTAATGACTGCAACATATTGCTCAGGCAAATTAGAGAAATAGAGTGTTCTGTTACTTTAGCAGTATTGCTAAAAAGTGATATAATAAAAAGAGTCTTAGTTGAATTAAGTGCCAACAATAATGTCATAATTCACCTCAAAGATTCTAACACTAAAGCACACTATCCATGAGTAGAATGGAATTTGTGTTTGGCATTGGCATCTATCACCCTTTCTATAATGTAATTTGAGGGCAAAATATTGTCAGCATTTCATGATCATCAACTAAATGCCCAGTATCTGTGAGAAAACATATTTAGAATTTGTCCTTTTGAATTCAAAATGGAAGTACTCCAAAGGAAAAATATATAAAAATTAACTCACAAGAAAATAGGTCAAAAGTTGTAAAATTATAGCTTTTTTGTTTTTATTTTTGTTTTTTTCTACAGGAAGAGAGGAACATTAGCAGATAAGGAAACATTTTCATGGTAAGATGGACATGAGGATTCTAGGCTGGCTTCATTTGAGTCACATGGGAATCCCAAATTGAATCAAATGTAAAGTTAGGTCAAAAATGACTCTTACTCCAGGAGTTTCTTAGGGACAATAAATGAGACTCACAGATAAGCCAAGATGCAACCATTAAGAATAAATAAAATCTTCAATCTCTGTTTGGCAGATTCCATGCCAAGCTCTCATGTACCAGCCTCTCACAGCTGAAACCACAAATTAATTCAGTATCAGGCAGTCATTCCAGGACCTTGGGTCACTCCTATTGCCCAAATGTTTCAGTGGGTGTTTTAATTTAGCCTGATAAAAAATAAAGAGTTGAATACAATCACCCTAAGTTAGAGGATATACATACACCTGTGACTCTTCCATTTTATTCTGTTAATTTTAATTTATTATATTATTTATAATATCCATCTCTGATATTGATAAACAGTGCTATACAAACAAGGCTTTAATAGTTGTAATGTAAGCCGGGCATGGTGGCACACACCTGAAATCCTAGTACTTGGGAGGCTGAGATAGGAGGATCACAGGTTCAAGGACAGGCTCAGCAAGATGTGAAATTCTCATTAACCCAGCAAGACCCTGTTTCAAAATAAAAATAAAAATAGGGTTGGGGGTTTAGCTTGGAGGTAGAATGCCCCTGAGATCAATCCCCAGTACCAAAAAAAAAAAAGTTGTAATGTAGACGGGCGCTGTGGCACATGCCTGTAATCCCAGGATTTGGGAGGTTGAGATAGGAGGATTGCAGATTCAAGGACAGCCTCATCAATTAGTGAGATGCTCATCAACCTAGCAAGACTCTATTTCAAATTTTTAAAAAAAGGACTGAGGATATAGCTCAGAGGTAGGACGCCCCTGGGTTCAATCTCTAGTACCCCTGCCCCCCCAAAAAAAGTTGTAATGTACCTATGGAGCTTCCTCAAAAGACTAGAAATGGAACCACCACATGACTCAGCTATATCAATCTCAGCATTTATCCAAAAGAATTAAAGTCAGCATACTATAGAGACACATGCATACCCATATTTTTCACAGTACAATTCACAATAGACAAATAATGGAGCCAGCCTACATGTCTGTCAACAGAGGAATGGATAAAGAAAATGTGGTATATATTCACAATGTAAGTTTTTTAGTCATTGAAAATAAAATTATGTCATTTGCATAAAAAAGGATGGAACTTGAAAGCATTATTTAAGTGAAATAAGCTAGGCTCAGAAAGGTAAGGACTGTATGTTCTCTCATGGAAGCTATGAGAGGAAAAAGGAAAAAAAGGGAAGGGGACTTCATGAAAATAGAAAGGATACCAACAGAGAAGAGGAAGGGGACCAGAGGAGGGAAGGAGGGGAAAGAAAAGGGTGGTATTGAGGAATGAAATGGACCAAATTATGTTATGTGCACTTACAAATACATAGCAATGAATTCCACTATAATGTATAATTATAATACACCGATAAAAATAAATTAATTTTTAAAAGTTGTAATGTACCATACACATGCAGAGCTACCACCTATAGTTGTTCAGGGTGTGCAATTCATAGCACAGCTACATCTAAGGGAGGGTCCATGGTAGACACTGTGGATATCACAACTTTTCCAGGGAGATCAAAGCTAAATGTCTTATTCTAACAAAAATTTCTGAAAAAAGTGAAGTATGGGTAAGCAATAACCCTGTAATATAATTGTTATTCCATAAATTTTGTTATCTTAATAGATTTCTGGAAGATGAAACACAGTTAAACTTATAGTATTATTTTTTTTTTCATTTTCTGTCTAAAACACTATTGGATGCTGGTTTAAGTCAAATACCACAATGCAGTACAGCCTCACATCCTCACAGGGTATAATCTCCTAGCTAGCTTTATGGCTACACATTTGGCAGGCCATCCTAACATTCTACTAAGCCAGCTGCTCTGAATGATAAACATATGATAAGCCCAGTAAATTCTATGGGCTTGAGACTATTGATGCCATAACAAATTCTGTTCATTGAAGGTGATGTTATGGGTATACCATGGAGACGGACAGACCATTTTATAAGTCTAAAATGGTAGAGATAGAAAAAGCACAATTTTGTCTTTCTCTGTGAGGACAAAGCACTGCCTCCTCTATGATAAGAGGGGTTCATCTCATGCAATCCACCTACCATTGGGTAGTTGGATGATTCTATGAGGATGATGCCATATCAGGGGTTCAGTGTTGTCCCTGATTTTGGCAAGTTGGACAGTCAGCAAATAGTAGAAGCCAGACTAACTTTGAGAAGGGTAACCCATGTTGTTGAGCCTTTCATAACCTCTGTTCACCCACCACAATCACACTCTACATGAACTTTTTGAGCAAGCAAAATAGTTGTAAAAAGAAGTAGACTGACATTCACGTAATGAGTCATCCATCCACCTTAAAAAAAAATGAGTGTCTCATTCACTGTGGATCTCTTTGGTAGACTTTAATGTGAGATAGAAATATCTTCACATTCTATTCCTCCTTGTCACCAACTTCATATTTTGTTTTCCTTTTCAAATCCCTGACCAGCCAATGTCAGGCACTTCCCAGATATTAATACAAATTGATATGTTAAGACATCTCTACTTTTACACAAAAATAAACAGCTAGATATAGGGCTCAGAGTTCAGTCCACTGGAAGGATTTTTCCATCCACTGTCTTTCACAGTCACCCCTCCCTGAGACGCACCTATCCCCCACAGCTGGTTTCAGTGTACCATGGAAACCCATCCATAAACTGAGACCATGTGTTTTCCTCCTTTACTAAGATGTCATAGGAAATTCCCCATGAAACAATAGATGTGGGCTGAGGAGGAGGCAGAGAAGTAGTAGGACCAAGTACCAAGGGCATGTAAATAATCTAATGCAGTTCACTTATGTCTCCTGGGCCTGTTTAGGCCTGCTCTTCATATACCACATCTGATTTATAATGGAATGCTGCTGGACACATCCAATTTTATGGTTCACTAGATCCAATAATACCTAGTTCATGATGAGCAGTTCAGATCACATGCACCTGTGTCTTGTGGTCATGTGGGTTTTCAGCCTGTATTAGGGTCCAGAATCAAGTCAGAAAAACTGCTTTTCAAGTGGAGAATAGTTAGTGGTGGAGGAGGAGTATATGCCATGATTCTCCTCTGGTATTTGCTAGAAACTTCAAATAGTTTCTCTGTCAATCATATATATTTCCAATACATTGAGTCTGCTAATGTATTTCTAAGACATTGAGTCATGAAATTCATGAGCAAGACAGTTTGCTCTACAGACAAAACCTGCTACTTAGTCCTCAAACTGGCAGCCTTATAGTTTACACTGTCCACCCAAATATGGCACATGTTGGTTCAGATTCAGAGTGTCACCAAGCATTATGCCTCACTCTTGGCGGCAGGCAGGGTTCAAGGTCTAAGTATAACAATTTGTTTTTCACTTCAGAAAAATAGCATGACTTAGTCTCATTGTAATTCTAGAAACTTCACTATTATGGCTGTTATGGTCAGATGTAGAATGTCCCCTGAAGAGCTCAGGGTTGATATAGTGAAGTTGTGAGGGTTGTAATCTCATCAGTAGATAAATCCATTGTAATGGATTTACTGAGTGGTAACCTAGGCAGTGGGGTGTGGCTGGAGAAGGTGGGCTCCTAGGGGTGTGGCCTTAACGACTGTGCTTGTGTCTTTGAATCTCCTTTCTTGCTTATGCTCCCTGCTTCTGGTCTCTGTGATGTGAGGAGCAGAGCCTTGTGCTCTCCCTCTCTCTGCTTCCTGCTGCCAGGCCTTGAGTTCTACAGATGATGACTTCACATAGACGGAACCCCCAAATCTCCAAAAGCTGAGAAAATAAATAATCTTTCCTCTAAATTGTGTGGTCAGTCTTTTGGATTACAGCAGTGAGAACGTTGACCAACACAATGACAGACTCTTGAATTTTTATAGGTTGTATCTCCCGTACTCTAATATGCTTAAGGTGAACAGGTTATCTGCTACTTCCTATCCACTGGGCTAAAATGTCATAACACTATCAATTAATAGACATATTTGATATTCTATTGGGTAAAAACAAAACCAAAGATGTTTTGTCATGTATGTCATATATGTCAATTCAGATTGGTGAGGGTCTTGAACTCTTTCAGTAGATAAACTATTCTTGGGGCAGGCCTTATACCTCCCTATCTAGGCTATGTTGAGTCAACAAGAGATGGCAATAGTGGTTCAGGGTTAATCAGCATCTGACTTTGAGGCAAATAAAGTACTTTTTTTTAACTTACAGACAATGATACTTTTTAAAACAAATTTTATTGTGCAAATATAAGATATACAATAGATAGTACCTGGTATATTGTGGGTATATTGTTACAACTGTTTATTTTATAATCACCTCCTTTCCCTAAGTAGATGTTCAAGTCCATGCCTTGTTTCCATGCTGTATCCACTGAGCTGAAGCTCTAACCTCACACTAAATTATCCTGTTATTTATGATCATATCAGGACCCCTCACTCTTCTAAATGCTGTAATCTAAGTTCCATTCACCCATAAGCTGTAGACTACTCAGTTACTCAATTCCTTCCTCCACTATAAACTAGATGTCCTAACTTGTGTTTAATCTTGTGTGCCATTTTGAAATTACTCTTGCTTTTAGTTAGAGAAGCAAACTTTTCTAGCCTCTTCCTAGTTCTTAGCTGTAAACTAATCTCTTAATATTGACACTGCCTTGACATACGAGATGTAACCATATATATAATGAGGAAGTAGGTTAAATTAAGTGTCTGTGTCCCCATCATTGACTTCCTGATTGCATTGATTCACTGCACCCTAATTAAATCTATTTCCATCGCATAATGTTTGTACCCATCTATTCAGATCTTATCTAAATTTAAAGTCTCAGCTATCCCTTCACCAACTCTTCCCTAGGTAGGCCGAGTACATTGAGAATAATAAGAAACCTTTATAAAGGTTCATAATTATAAAGGTTTGTAATTATAGACCACTTTACCACACACATTCTCATCAATGTTTCATCTTTCATAACACATAAATTGAATTAGAAAGGATCTCGCACAGTGAGCAGATAATCATTTCAAACTGAGTTTTGTAAGAAAATAAGAACAAGACTGCTTTGAATATTATCTAATTATTATGAATGTTTCTATCAAATATTTCTCACAATTCTACCTCTTGGCTTTCTCTAAAAATAAAATAAATAAAATAAAATAAAATAAAAATAACTTACAAATATTTCTGCTAATTCTCTGCCAAGTAGCGAAAGATGAATCTTTTGAGGTGTTGGAAGGATCAGCGAATCAATCTCGCCCAACCCTCACTTGGCACCTGCTCTGTGCCCAGCATGACGCTAGTTGCCAATGACTCAAAGACAAAGGAAAAGTGGTCTCTGCCTTCAAAGGGGAATAATAAACAAGTAACTAGTGATTAGTATTCAACAGAAGAACTTTCCAAGGAATGTGCTCTAAACTATGAAATCCCAATTCTGTGATCAGAGAAAGCTTCCTGGAGGAGATATCCCAGAATTAGGTCCTAAAAAAATAGAGTTAGCCAAGCAAAGGGAGTGGGGCTAAGGAAAGAGGAAGAGGTAAAAGGAAGGTACATACAAAATATAAAGGCATTAGAAGATTGTGAGGTCCTAAAATAATAGGTGAAAAGTAAAAAGAAAAAGGTCTGGACATGTATGTAGTGAGAGAACAAAAAAGGGTCTTGTACTCTGCTAATAACTGCTAAAAAGCTGTAGAGAAAGGTCATTATTTTAAATCAAATAATTGAAGAAAACAATTTTCTTTTTTAAAAGATCACTTTGTTAGTTGTAAAGAAAAAAATGAACTAGATTGAAGGGATTAGCTTAGAAATAAGGAGACCAGTTAGGATATCATTACAATTTTTATATAGTTTTATTGGTGCATTATAGTGTCACATCATAATGTAAAGCATAGCGATAGTGATACACATGCACACAGCACTTGGTGGGCTTTCCCCTGGCTCCCTCCCCACTCCCCCTTTCCCCATATAGGGTATTGAGGTTGACATTGATATTCTCACATATGTACATAATGTCGATGGAATTAATTTCTTCATTGATCCTCCCTCTCCTCCCCCTCAGCCCTCCCCCCACTACCCCTAGACTACTTCTCTGGCTCCACTGAAGTTTCTCTTCCATCATCTGAAGCCCCTCTGGTATTCTGATCACTCCCTAGCTTCCACATATTAGAGAAAACACATGACCCTTCACTTTCTGTGATTGGCTAATCTCACTTAAAATAATATTCTCCAGGTTCACCCATTTTCCTGCAAATGACATAACTTTGTTCTTCTTTATTGCTGAGTAGAATTCCATTGTGTGTCTATCCCATAATTTTGTAATCCATTCATCTGTTGATGGACACCTAGGCTGGTTCCATAATTTGGCTATTGTGAATTGTTCTGCTATGAACATGGAAATGCATATATTTCTGTAATTCTCTGATTTCAGTCCCTTTGGGAAGATACCCAAGAGTGGTATAGCTGGATCATATGGTGGATCCATTCCCAATTTTCTGAGGAATCTCCACACTGATCTCCACAGAGGCTGCACTAATTTACAATCCCACCAACTGTGTAGAAGAATTCTAATTTCCCCACATCCTTTCCAGCATTTGTTGTTTGACTTCTTGATGACTGCCATTCTGATTGGGGTTAGATGGAATCTCAGTGTAGTTTTGATTTGCATCTCCCTGATTGCTAATGATGTTGAACATTTTTTCATGTATTTATTGGCCACTTGTATCTTTTCTTTTGTGAAGTGTCTATTTAGTTCAATTGCCCATTTCTTGTAAGAATCCAAACTAAAGCAGTGGATGTTGAAGTAGAGGGGACTTAGATTAATTTGAGAAATATTGGACAGGTAAATTTAACAGGACCTGGTGACTATCTGGTTGAGGGTCCAGAACAAATATCCAGGGACACTAAAACACAGCTGAACTCAGAAAGAGAAATGATTAAAGGTGGCCAAAACAAGCAAAAACATACAAGGAAAACTATAGCATATCAGTTCATACCCAAAACAAGGATTTGAGGAGACACTGGTCTAAAGTTTAGGTTGAATAAAGGAGTCCTGAAAAGAAATCAATGAATTTGACAATTCTAAGTCTTTGGTAAAATTTGCCAGGGGAGTTTCAGAGGCAAGGTGGAAGTAGAAGTCAGCTTAGTGATCTGAGGAGAAAATAGGAGGTGAAAACATAGAAAAAACAAGTGCAACTTTCTCTTAAAAAGTTTAACAGTCGGGGATAGAAAAACAGTAGAACTGGAATTGTGTAAATATCAATAAGAAAGAGGTAATAAAGACATAGTTTTGGAAAAAAGTGGATGGTGGTCTACTCACACCAGACATTAGGGTATATAGACTAAGAGGCACTCTTGGTTTAAAAAAAATGCCTTTTAAGTCATAGGCCAGAGTGAACAGCCAAAGGCCTAAACAAATGTTCCAACAATGTGATGCAAGATGAAAGATGGACAGTTGAAGAAGAGCTCTTCATCAATCCAAAGAAAAATAACGGATACTTCCTGTCTGACATCTTTAATGGGGAAACCTGGCTAAAGAATATCTCAAATGATCTTAATTAATAAAGCCTGGAACATAAACCACAATTGGAGTTTGCAAAAAGTTTTACAAAGGAAGTTTCAAAAACGATAACAAGAAAAAGAGAAAAAATAACAATGTTGGTGCTGATGGTATTTCCTAAGCTACCAGATTCAACCACTTCTCCTCCAACCACTCCCCACAATCCCCCTCAAGCATAATACATAGGACCACCACCTTGGTAGCTTTGGCTTAGAGCCTTTCTGGAGCCCTCTACTGTTGGAATCCCAAACAACACCCAAAAATTAAGGATTTCCCTGGTTTCTAGGCCCTAGTCCATCCAAGGTTAGAACTGAAACCATTTTTATATTTGGCTTTCCTAGGAAGATTATTCCAGAGAAAACATTTGTTTCCATTTGAATGTAAATTTACAGGAGAAGGGACAGTAAACATTTTGCATACTGGGAGAAAACCTATCAATGACTCAATACAGGAGATGGAGAAAAGGTATTAAAAAATATTTTGGAGAAAGCATACGTTGTGCAGGTTTTGGAGACTAATGACCTGAATTCAAATGCTGGCTTTATGCTGTAATATCTGCATAGCTTTACACGAGTTGCTTAGTATTTGTTAGCTTCATTCTCCTCATTGGGAAAATATATCTCTTAAGGTTGTTATATTGCTTAACCAATTAATAAGTGCAAAGTGCTTGAATGGCTTCCATCTAGTCTTGCTAACTTGTCAGTTCTCTCTTCAGTATCTTTCTCATAGAAAAGCAAAAGAAACTTACCAACTAGCAAAAAGTAGTATCTACTCATCGATTAAATTGTACTAGTAGTATACACAAACTGACAAATACTGACTAGAAATCATAGCAAATCTTCATATAATGAGTTACAATAGACGGCATGAAAGTCTTTCCCGTCTTCAATCTCTGCCTTGTTACATAACATCCTACTGGTTAATTGCCTTTTTTTTTAACCATGGCAACTGAGTATAGTGTACCATTCACATATGCCACAACACTAATATCAAAGACCTACTTGGTTAGTCAAGTCTAATGCTTATTTTGAATAATATTTGAGAAAAGCTACAAGAGTTAAAAGTCAATGGTCTAAATATGTCAGTCTAAGATATTGGGTGCCACTCTCCTTACCCCTTCTTTCTCAGGGCAACTGTATGACCTATATCCCCCAACCTCAGACCATTCCCTAAGCATCTCAATGTGACCCAGTACATAATGTTCTGTATAGTGGATGTAAATAGTAATTGGCTAAGCAAATTGGGTCTCATCACTCTGTAACTATAAAGGAAAAATACAGACAAAAATCAACCAGTAGAATTAGAAACTGACACACAAAAGGAAACAGTCACATTACTGATAGGGTAATAGAGTGAATATCTACAAAACTTGAGTCCTTGAGAGAACAATACTATCTTCTCTTTATTCCTAAAAGGTCCTATGAGAATCTGCTACCCAGCCCTACATGTGTTCTCATAAATCTCCCATTATTCATGTTCGCTCTGCCTAGAAAGCACCAAGCTAGCACACCCTGGCATGTGACTGTCATTCCTTCCCCTTCTCTGACCTATGTGCTCACTGGGTCACCCTTTCAACATAGGAGACTAAGCCACAGAATCACATCTTTGAGACATTGTTTTTAATCCTAAAAGTTACAGTATATGCCTAACAAGCATTGAAAGACTTCATTAATTAAACGTGCCAGTTAAAATTTCTAAGATGTTCAGAAGGAAGAATTTTAGGTTTAAATCAAACTACTTAAGTACTAAAATTAACTTAGAGTCCCAATTAGTCCAACCCCTCATATGAGAGTAAGGAAATTGAGAGCTGGGAAGTAAGTCAGTAGGGGCTGAGTGACTTGCCAAAAATGACACAGATATTTAGAGGCAGAGGCAAAACAAGAACCAGAGGGACAAAGTTCTACTTTAAAACTTTTTTTTCCTATTACATTAGGAAACTTCAATTCTCCAAAAAGCTGACTTATACTCTTGACCTGAATTGACTCCTTCTAACCTCTTTAACTTAATTCCCACATCTTAGAAATGTGCTAATGTAATTGTGACTATAGGAAGAATGTTATTTCATTTGGAGATGAAATTTGAAGATAAATGGCACCATTACAATTATGACTCATCTCTAAAAGTTTAACGTTTCAACCTTTGCTTCTTATTGTCTTTTTATGCGACGTGATTAATGCACTCTATTTCTTGTGGCTGTCACAAGAGCCACAAAAATCTCTAACTCCCTTTGTTGTGACTTAGTTTGGGGAAAAATGTACAATAACAACTCTGTCTTGAGCACTTATTTACATAAATATACCAAATAAAAACTTTACACTATTCACTCCCCTCTTCAACTGAAATGCTGTGTCATAGTGCAACATCTTCTGACTGGATATTTATGGCAAGTGTAAGAAGCTTCATAAACCTCTCCTGCGTTTCCACTGTGTAGGAAAATGTATGGGAGGTGGTAGTATAAGAAAGAAGTGTAAGAAAGAAGAAAAGAATGAAGGAGGAGAAAACAGGAAGTAGGTGTGGATGAGAAGTCTGAGCGACAATATTGCAGGCACAAAGAGAAATGAGGAGAGGAGATGAGAATAGGTGTGTGCGAGCACAGGTGTGCACTCGTGTGTCATGTGTAGCCGATCAGAGATATAGTCAGAGAGAGATCATCGTCACACTGCTGTGACTGATCTGTTGCAGACTGGGATGAAAACAGCAGTAAACACATCAACCTAATACTAATCAATACATAGTGACTATAATAAGTAATTGTCTATCAATCCATGACCTCTTCAAGGATCTCAAAAAGAATGATAAGAAACCCCCAAATGCTAACCTGATTAATCACAGTTTCTGGCCACTATTGGTAGCAACATTACACTCCTGAAAGTGTTCTGAAAATGTCAGTGCAGCACTGTTCTGTACCAAGAACTATTAGCAGCCTGCAAACAAATCTTTCCCTTGAAAAACTACCACCAAATGTGGGTATTAAAGAAGCAGCTAAGCCGGGCGTGGTAATCCTAGTACTTGGGAGGCGGAGACCGGAGGATCCGGGTTCACAGCCAGCCTCAGCTACTTAGGCCCTCCGCAACTTTGTGAGACCTGGTTTCAAAATAAAAGGATAAAAAATAGGGCCGTGGGTGTAGTGCAGAGGTAGAATGCCCCTGGGTTCAATCCCCGGTACCACACACAAAAAAAAAGAAGCAGCTAAATGGATGTTTCTATTTACCCAAAACAAGCTCCAGAGGAATTTATGTGAAGCGCCTCAGGCAGGATGAAGCTATTCTTTACTCAAAATGAGAAAATAAACAAGAGTATGATTTCTTGTGTTGCTTAGAGGGTGATAAAAAGGTTAAACAAATAGGTGGAGATAATAAGAGAAAAATCTTAGAGGTTTACACCTTGCAAGATACATGTGCGTAAGAAAGCACATTGCAAAGTTCACATAGGCTATTTCACCATTATAAGACCCCTAATTAAATATCTAGGTCTCTGATTATTTGACATCTAAACCCAATTAAATGCCAACTGAAATAGCATTAAATTACTACCCCTAAATAATTCCCTCCTACTTCCATAAATAAAGCAAGGAAAGTAAATGACACTAAAAACAGCTGTGATGTCCTTTGGAAAAAGCCTCTCTAAAGCCAAAGGTTTCTGAGATATTGAATTTTTAAGAGGAAAGAACCAACACAGACTCATTCTGATAATCACCCAATGTGCTCACAATTTTTTTAAAAATTTAAATACTACTCCTAGTTACTACATAGTAGAGCATGTTATAATGAAGATACTTTTGGAAAATAATCCTAACTTCCATCTGTTGTTTCACTTTTCCTCGGTTTGATGTATATTACACGGGTGCCATAGAGAAGGTGACTACTATAAAGGAGTTTAGCAAATTATAAATTAAGAGGTTTCCTCTGCATCTTTAAATAGGCCTTAAAATAGGTCACATTATTGAAATTTGGGGTGAAAAGATTTTTGACTCTGGAAGAAATCCAAGTCTTTTGGGCAATTACTTGCAGCCAGAGTCTATAGTGACTTATACTCTAGAAAATTAATTAATTGTAATATCTGAAGAGGGATAATGAGACAGAGTGAGAGGTTTGGGGAAAGTAGAACCGAAGGAAAAAGAAAAATGTGAGCAGCTTCCAGGCTCTGTCTATGAAAAACCATGGAGGGAAGGATTTGGAGAGAGATGATAGATAACTTTGAACAAGAAAGATAGCATTAAAATCAAACGTTTGACAACACTAATTGTTAGTGGCTAAAAATGGATTTGTGGTTGCCTGTGGCTGGAGGTTTAGAAGGGAGCTTGACTACAAAGAGGCACAGTGAACTTTCATAAGTAAGGGAAATATTTTATATTTTGATTGTGGTGGTGATTACATGAGTGACTACATTTCTCAAAACTCATTCAACCATTAAACTAGGCGCATTTTATTGGATGCAAATTATACCTCAATAAAGTTGATTTTTAAAAATCAAGTGCCTGGAAAAAGCACCCACTCAGTCATGTATTTGACTTAGTGAATAGGAAAAAACGAACATCGGAAAGACTGCTAAGAAGAAACTTGCAGGAATAAATAAAGCAAGGAAAGCATAAAACCATCCCATAATCTTAAGGAACAATGTGTTCTAGAAGAGTAAGTTTTATAGAACACTGAAGCCTAGGTTTTTTAAAGCCTCCTATTTTTCCAACTCATTTCCCTCAGAATCCCAACCCCAATATTCTTTCTATACCACTGGGTGACCAAATCCATCAATCATATCAACTTCTCACTCCACCTGATTGCCACCATACCACACCCACATCCCCTGACCGCTAACTTGGGTTTTGAAAGCTAATCTTTTTAAAAGTGCTATATCTACAAGGTGTATGGGCAAAAGATTTAAATTACATTCAAGAGAAGTTATTAAAGGTGTCTTGGTTTTCATTAGAGCCATTCAGAAACAAGAAATAGAGAAGTAACAATTGAGCTGAGTATTCACAAAATGAAGAGGGACATTCTAGGCAGAGGGAGGAAAAGAAGTCAATAAAAGAAATAGTTTAATATATCACAGGAAACAAACAGTCAATTTAACTGGAAATTGTGAGGGGAGGAGAGACTGAATAAGAGTATATCTGACAAAAAGATGAACAGATGGATGGATGGATTATGGATAAACGAAAGACTGGTTTGAATCATGAAGGGCCTTATTTGTTTTGGTGAAGTGTCTGGACTTTGATCTAAAACCCAGTTTGTATCTATCATGGCAATAGGTGGCCATTTTTGAAGTATGTCACAGGTAATTTGTTAGTAATTAAAGTCAAAATACCCTCAATTTACAAATGATTTACTTTTTAATGTAAATTACAGTCTGCTCAGGATTGCCCCTAGAATATTAACACTCTTGTTTAACATACTTTATTTAAAAGGAAAGTAAAGTAAAGTATAGAATTTTAGCTAGTTCACCAAAAAATGCACATGATCTATTGCTCATCTATTCTGAGCCATGATTCTTAGCCATAGCAATTTTAAATTATTGAAGCCTGTACTTTCTTAAAATAACCTTTGGTATTTTCATTAAAGTTGAGGTGAACTCACTGAAGTGTATTACACAAGTGAAGATCATCAGTCATGTGACTCTAGTGAAGGCAACAGAGAGTCATTGAATAATTGTAAGAAAAAGAGTGATATTATGTAATTTATGTTAGAGAAAAATCATTTTTATGGCAAAATAGATTAGTGGAGTGTATGAGACTTGAGGCAGAAGACAATTATAAAAGTATGGGTGAGAGTTGGAGAAAATCTTAACTAAAAATAGTAGCAATGGATATGCAGAAGAGAGAATGATAAGGCAGTGAATTTCCAGACTTAGGCATAAATTAGACATTCAACCTTAGGCAAAGTTTGAGTAACAGGGTCAAATATAGGAGAAACTAATAGAGGAGATAACAAGTTTCATATTAAACATGTTGATTTGGATACAAGGATGCCTAACTGAGAAAAGTCTGGAATAGAAATACCAATTAAGGATCCCTGACGTAGAGATGGAATAGCCTAGGGAGAATGAGTGAAGTCAGCAAAGGAGAATGTCACAAACACAACTTGGAAAAATGTCACTCTTACTGGGTAGGACAAATAATAGAATCTCCAAAAGAAGGTGCACATAATTAGAATCATACCACGAGTTCCTCCAAGTATAGCTTCCTTAGTATAATTTCATGCACAGTATAGATGCTTGGTAATTATGGTGAATAATTAGAAAGCAAAAACTAGAAAGAAACTGTAGAGATCATTTATATGAAACCTAGAAAATAAGTTTCAACTCAAGACTAACTGGAGTCAGTTGGGTATAACTATCTATAAAGCCATGTCAATAAAGATTCCAAGGTCAAGACTAGAATACAAAGAAAAGACTCCAAAACTATTAAGTAACACTGAAGCCATGAGCTAAGGAGCAGAGACGGAATCACTCATGGGTCATACACTATCACCACTGATACTTTATTATGTAAAAGTTTATTTCATATTTTATTTGATTGTATAATTTTGACTACAAAAATAATGCAGGTTTATTGCAATGTCAAACAATACAGAAATGAATAAAAAAAGTTAAATAATCTCCCCCAAACTTCCCGGAAGTCTCACACCCCTTAAGCAATGAACACTCAACAAGAGAAAAAAATGTTTCGTATTTATGTTCTCACTTTTTCATATATATATGTAAAGTATTTTTGTTTTTGTTTATTCACAAAATTGTTAACAAAGACAATAGGATGAAGGAAGATATTATGGCAGATGGATTAAACTGCCCGTGTCCAAATTTATTGTTACAGTTGCCCATAGTTTTCTTTACTTTGAAAATATTTTCTATATTTGTATATAGTATTATATATTGTTGTTTTCACTTTTTTTCTCTAATCAGGCTCTTCAGTGATTTGCCTGCTACATTAATCTCATCAGGGACCCAAATAACTACTAAGAGGTGCCACTCCAATGTCCAAATTTCAGTGTTCATCTTGCTCAGCAGCTTTTGACACAGCTGGTCACTTTCTTCTTGAGATTTTAGAAATGTTTTCTTACCAGCTTAATGGAAGCTCCTTCTCCGTTTCCACTGGTATTCCTCCTCATTTTTTTACTCCTAACTGCTAGACTGCACAGCACTCAGACCCCTCCTCTTCTCCATTTACAATAACTCTCATCCAATTCAATGTCATTTACTGCCATATTTATGCTGTTACTCCAACTGTGTATCTCCAACCCAACCCTTCTATTGAACTCCAGATTCTCATGTCCTATTGCCCCTCAACATTTTCATTTAATCACCTACGAGGCAGTCAAATTTCATACCAAAATTAAACTCCCACCTCATCCCACCCCAAATATCACAACTGAATTTTGTTCAACTTGATGAGTTGGTTATTCAACAAACTGATCAGCCACTTAGCAATTCATTTACCTCCTACACTTCTATTTATCTATCCACTGAAGAAGTGGCCACAATAATAACTAAAGTACCTTAGTAATAGGAGAGAAGAACTAAGAATTGTATATTCAGCAAGGCTGTCCATTAACTATAAATTAAACTGACACACAATCTTAAATATGTTAAGAACTTAGTGAACAAAAATGCTTGAGAGTGTCTCCTTAAAAAATCCTGGGCCACAAAATCCCTCCACCCAAGAGCAGAATCAAAACAAAGAACTCAGCATTAGAGCCATCATATTAAAAAGGGCTAACAATGAACATGAAACCTATTTTGAAATGAAACAAGGTTTAAAAGCTTCCATAACTACAGCTATAGAACAAAAGGAAAAATGTAATAAGTCAAAACCATGTATTGAATATAATATACCAAAAATCAGAACTTTGGTGAGGAGATCTGTTTGGGGAGGAGAAAGTTTGTTATTTTTTTCACCTTTCAAAGCAAATCACTAATGACTTCATTGCTTTCTGGATATATGTACAATTTATGCTCAATAAGCCTCTATTCCACTCCCAAACATGTCTTGCTTCTGTGATTCCCCCAGTGCAACAGTGGAATAGAAAGCAACTGACATTGACTCCTAACGAATTAAGTTTTACTAAAACAAGAAAAATATAATGCTGATTCCAAACGCTCAGACTGGCTTATGTTTTTATGCTTTTATTGGTGCATTGTAATTATACATCACAATGAGGTGGCTCATATTTTAAAGTAAGGTTGTTGGTTATCACATTTTTATCTGAATTAAGTCAACAGCTTTTCCAATTGAACTCCACTCTCTTTTTTCTTTCATTAAATTTGAGTAAAAGTACCCTAGACCACAAAGTGAGTACTAGCAAGTTCAAAAAAATGTGATATAATCCCCTGGTCTTTTCAGACATTAATGGAATGAAACACTATAAGAAGACCCAGAGAAACCTCATAAACACGTGGAGACTGAACACCACACTGCTGAATGAGGAATAGGTCACAGAAGAAACAAAGGGAGAAATTAAGAAATTCCTAGAAACAAACGAAAACAGAGTGACACACCTCAAAGCCCTTGAAAAACAGGAACAGCCTAACCCCAAAGCCAGTAGAAGACAGGAAATTATTAAAATCAGAGCAGAAATCAATGAAGCAGAGAATAAAAAGAATTAAAAAATCAACAAAACCAACAGCTGGTTCCTTGGAAGAATAAACAAAATAGATAAACCACTAGCCAACCTAACCAAAAGAAAGAATCAACCAAAATTACTAAAATAAGAGATGAAAAAGTGATTTTACCACCGACGGCACGGAAATCCAGAGGATTATCAGAAACTACTTTGAAAAACTATACTCCAACAAAATGGAAAACCTAGACGAAATTGACAAGTTTCTAGACACATACAACCTTTTTAAATTAAATCAAGAAGATATAGAAAATTTAAATCAGCCAAGAGCAATCAAAGAGATTAAAGCAGCAATAAAGAGCCTACCATGAAAGAAAAGCCCAGGTCCAGATGGTTTCCCAGGTAAATTTTATAAAACCTTTGTAGGAGAACTAATCCCAATACTTCTCAATCTATTCTATTAAACAGATAGAAACAAGCCAGGCATGGTGGTGCACGCTTGTAATCCCAGTACTTTGGGAGGCGGACCGGAGGATCTGGGTTCGCGGCCAGCTTCAGCTCTCTCTCTCTCTCTCTCTCTCTCTCCCTCTCTCTCTCTCTCTCTCTCTCTCTCTCTCTCTCTCT
>PVJS01010290.1:11999-28140 GCA_004027185.1 Glis glis | reverse complement strand
TCTATGAAGCCAACATCACATTAATACCAAAACCAAATAAAGACAGCTCAAGAAAAAAAAAATTACAGGCCTATATCGTTGATGAACTTAGATGCAAAACTTCTAAACAAAATACTAGCAATGCACATTCAAAATCACATCAAGAAAATCATACACCATGACCAAGGTGGGTTCATCCCAGGGATGCAAGGCTGGTTCAACATACGAAAAACAATCCATGTAATCCACCACATAAACAAAACTAAAGACAAAAAACCCACGATCATTTCAATAGATGCTGAAAAAGCATTTGACAAAATCCAACACCCATTCATGATAAGAACACTGCAGAGAATTGGAATAGAAGGAACATACCTTAACATCATAAAGGCAATATACAATAGGCCCATAGCCTATTGTATAATTGTTGAATGGGGAAAAACTTTGAGAGTTCCCCTTAAAAACAGGAACAATACAAGGATGCCCACTATCACCATTCCTTTTCAATATAGTTCTTGAGACTCTAGCCAGAGCATTAAGGCAAGAGAAGGAAATCAAAGGAGTGCAGATAGGAAAAGAAGAACTGAAACTATCTCTATTTGCAGATGACATGATATTATACTTAGAAGACCCAACAAACAACAAAAAGGCTCATAGAACTGATCAACAAATTCAGCAAAGTGTCTGAATACAAAATCTATCTAGAAAAATCAGAAGCTTTTCTACATGTCAACCATAAATCCACTGAAAAAAAATCCAGAAAACATTTCCACTTACGATATCCCCCAAAACAATAAAATACTTAGGAATAAACCTAACAAAGGAGGTAAAAGACCTCTACAAGGAAAATTATAAAACATTGAAAAAAGAAATTGAAGATCTTAGAAGATGGAAAGACCATACTCTTGGATAGGGAGAATAAATATCATCAAAATGGCCATTCTTCCAAAAGTGATCTACAGATTCAATGCAATACCCATTAAATTACCAAGGTCATTCTTCACAGACATAGAAAAGTCAGTCCTTAAATTCATTTGGAATAACAAAAAAAAAAAAAAACAGAATAGCCAAAGTAGTTCTCAACAACAAGAACCATGCAGGAGGCATCTCAATTCCTGACTTCAAATTATACTACAGAGCCATAGTAATAAAAAAAAAATGCATGGTATTGGCACAAAAGCAGACACATAGACCAATGGAGCAGAATAGAAGACTCAGAAACAAATCTGCACACTTACAGCCAATTGATTTTTGACAAAGGGGCCAAAAACATACACTGGAAAAAGGATAGCTTCTTCAACAAATGGTGTTAGCAAAACTGGTTAACCACATGCAGAAAAATGGAAATAAACCCCACTTTCTCACCCTGCACAAGAGTCAATTCAAGATGGATCAAAGTCCTGGAAATTAGACCAGAGACCTTGCAGCTACTTGAAGAGGGCATAGGTCCAACTCTTCAACACATAGGCACAGGAAAAAAATTCCTCAACAAAACCCCAAAGGCACAGAAAATTAAAATGAGGATCAATATGTGGGATTGCATTAAACTGAAGAGCTTCTGTGCAGCAAAGGAAACTATCAAGAACCTCAACAGAGAGCCAACAGAATGGGAGATTTTTGCCAGCTCCTCCTCTGATAGAGGACTAATATCTAGAATATACAGAGAACTCAAGAAACTCACCGCTAAAAAAACAAGCAACCCAATCAAAAAATGGGCAAGTGAACTAAATAGACACTTCACAGAAGAAGAAATACAAATGGCCAATAAATGTATGAAAAAATGTTCAACATCATTAGCAATCAGAGAAATGCAATCAAAACTACCCTGAGATTTCACCTAACCCCAATTAGAATGGCAATCATTAAAAACACAAACAATAACAAACGCTGGCGAGGATGTGAAGGAGTAGGAACTCTAATACACTGTTGGTGGGATTGCAAATTAGTGCAACCACTTTGGAAAACAGTGTGGAGGATCCTCAGAAGACTGGGAATGGACCTACCTTATGACCCAGCAATACCACTTCTAGGTATCTATCCAAAAGAATGGAAACCAAATTACCAGGCTAATGCATGCATAGTTATGTTTATAGCTACACAATTCACAATTGCCAAACTAAGGAGCCAGCCAAAATGTCCATCAACAGATGAATGGATTACAAAACTATGAGATATGTACACAATGGAATTTTACACAGCCATAAAGAAGAACAAAATTACATCATTTGCAGGGAAATGGATGAAATTAGAGAACATTATGCTAAGTGAGATTAGTCAGTCACAAAAAGTGAAAAGTCTGATTCTCTCCCTAATATGCAGAAGCTAGGGAGAATAGGGCGCAGGAGGGACTCCAGACAAAGACAGAGAAAACCTTATATGAATAAAGAAGGCGACCTAACTGAGGGAGATGGGAAGGGTAAAGAGGGAAACACCCTAATGCACAGGATGTACATACACAAATTTATCAAAGTCAACTACTATGCTGAGCATGAGAAGGAGGGAAGGGGGAGGGAATGGGGGTGGAAATTGGGGGAGGGCTAATTGACAGATGTGTGCGTGTATACATCTACCACCCTGAAACCCATTGAGATGTATGATTACAATGCACCAATAAAAAAAATGAGAAAAAGTAAATTATTTCCTGCTATTTAAAATGCCATGTATACTGTGATCCCATTTTCCTAAAATTATATCTAGCTATATTTTACTCAATATAGACACATTGAGAGATGTCTGGAAAGATGTTCACATGTGGAGAATGGTTGTTTCCGGAAAGTGGAATTTGGAGACATTATCTGCCTTCTTATTTTTCTGTGTAGCATAAATTTTTATGACAAAAGTTATAGAAATTTTTGTTTAGGGCCTGATTAAAACAGAATGTTTCTAATAGGTAGTTAATTCAGTCAAATTTACCCTACCACCAGGAACAAAAGCAAGACCTCTAACAACTCCAAACACATGGAAGGAATCAAAAGCAAGACAGAATGTTCTCAAGATCTTGCTTTTGTGTGTGTCAATTGATCTTACCTCTTTCAAAGTAAAAGGTATTTTATATTTATACTTGCTTTATGCCAACTAGCTGTGACAGAACCATTCACTGCATGATTGGTTGAGATAATGCAGCATAAAGCATTCAACAACATCCCCTCAAAAATTATATGATATAAATGTTGCTATACAGAGAATTTTTTATCTGTGAAATAACATATGACATGCTATACCTCCTCACATTCAAAGGAGGTAGTTAATAATTTTCCCCCTTGAAAATAAAAAGTAGTTTTTAAATGCCTGTACTTCTAAATCCACATAATAATTAAATCGTTCTGAACTTAACCTTTCAAAATTTATTCTAAAAGGTTCCTTTTACTTTCTGTTTTGGTTTTCAAAACAACAACAAAAAGGCATTATTGAATTGCCTTCAATAGCTGTCACAAAAATCATATCTTTAGCAAACATACACCACATCCCTATTTGCATCCAACATTCATTTCTCTATGCTTAAAAGCAGTAAATGTTTGAAAAACTGTCAATCTTCTTTTCAGTCTAATTTTCTTTTGAAAGGAAAAAAAGGTAGCAATTATCTGTTGACTTTATAAGCAGTTTATGTCATGTTGAGTTTTAAGGTCAAATTTTCTGCTTTCTGGATCTGTATATACTAGGTGTTCTTTGACCCTGTTCCACCACTTTTCAACTGTGCCTTCTTGGTGTGACTGTTACAAAATTGCCAAAAACAGAAACCAACTTTACATTAGCTTTATTGTATTTCCGTAGCCCTTGTAAAAAACTGCAGTTGAATTCCCTTAAAATTGGAAGATAGTGTAATAAACCTTCTCTTTATTAAAATATAATCACAATGGGGTCTAACAGGCAAAGAAAACAATTTGTTCTTCCAGGGGAAGTGATAGGTGTTTAAGATGTGAAGAGATTTAACTGAGTTACCAGACATTCTAATAAGTAGTGGGAAAGTACTTAGTTTTTAGTATTTGTTTTATCTTCCACTCACCAGAGATTAGGCGCTCTGGTCTCTTTCTATTCTAAACAGAAAGAAATAATTGAACACATTCTGCCTAAACTACTCTGAAGCAGTTTGAGATCTATTTATTATCAATTACACTAACTTTTGTAAAATGCAGTACAGTAAGTCACCAGGATTCTCTTGATTTTGAGGGTGAGAAGGGTCAAAACACTGACATTCTACATTCTACCTTCCAATCTCTCAATGAAGACCCTGTGACAGTAAGCAAGATAACTTTCATCACTTAGAGATTAGTTCTCCACCTGTAAAATGAAGAAATTGCCCTAGATCTGTGGTTATTAAGTGTTGAGGGCTCATAGAATCTAAACAAATGAAAACTACTGGATCTTTCTGCACTGAAATGTACACATACATAAACCAAAGAACTAACAACGTCCTATAAGTCTGTCTGTCTACTAGTCCCCTCCCTCAACCTTAACTCTCTCTCAACCCCAACCTTCATCTCCATGTTCACTCTACTGCATCTATACTGGCCTCCTTGCTCTTTCTCAAACATGACAAGCAAGCTCTCACCTTAGGGTAATTGCATTGGCTTTTCTCTGCATGGAATGTTCTTTTGTACCTCCAAGTCTTTGCTCAAATGTCACCTTCCCAGTGTGGCTTATTCTGATCACTTTATTTAAAGTTGCAACCCACATCCCTTTCTAGCCTTAATAGTCTTTGCCCCTTGCTCTAATATTTTCCCCAACACACTTGTTATATAGCTGTGCATGAAAGAATTAACACTGCAGGTCTGATTGCTACCCTTTGAATGGCACACTTACAAGGCCAGCCCTTGGCTGACATCTAGGAATTTGGATTTTAGGAGGGTTTCCATACTCCCTGAGAGTGGCCCACTATACTCAAATGTTTGTGCAAACAATATAGTTTATGCTGAACACCTGTTTTCTTTCAGTAAATATATAAAGTTGGTATGTTCCAGTCAGAGTGTACTACATGACCAGATCCCAATAAAAACCATAGGCTCTGAGTCTCACTGGTAGACAACAGTCCATTCACATTATCACAACTCATTGCTAGGCAAATTAAGCATGTACTGTGTGGTTTCACTAGAAGAGGGCTCTGGAAATATGTGTATGGTTTTCCCCAGAAGTCACCCCTTGTGCCTTTCCTCTTTGCTAACATTGCTCTGAATTCATTCACTGTAATAAGTCTTAGCTATGGGGAATGACTATATGCTGGGTCTTGTGAGTCCTCTTAGCACATCATCGAGACCAGGAATGGTCTTGGGGTTCCCTGATACACTAGCACACTTTAAAATTTACTTATGAATTACGTTTACTGCCTATCATCATCTGCAAAAAATATAAGCTACATGAGAGTTGGAAATTTTGTTTTATTCACTGCTATATCCCAAAAGCCTAAGAAACTGACTAGCACATAATATGTCTTCAATAAACCTTGAATAATACACATTTTTTTCAATTAACTTAAGGAAGCTAATGGAGTTCTCTAAGGAAACCCTAACCATTGATGCTGGTGAAAACTCCCTGCCAAGATGGTATCTTTACAATTTGAAGATTCAAAATTCTAAACAAAAAGATCTATGAACTAGTTTCTCTTCAATGGAAATGCATAAATTTTTAAAAATAAGGAGAAAAGATAGACATGCACATGTTTCAACTGGGCAAACTTGGCAAATGTTCTCCAAATTAAGTGTGATAGAACACTGTAAACTTTGTAAAAGACTGACTATATATAAACCCTTGATGGAAATATGAGGTTTTCATTTTTCTTGGCTATAAAGGCTTCAGAATTAGACTTGGGAGATTCTCCTAGAGCCAGACTTCTGAAGCTCAGTAATCTTCTGAGCCAAGTTAATCTAGTGCGAGTCTCACAGACTCCTTTAAAATGAAAAACATAGAAAGTTGAGGAAGTTTTGAAGAGGAAATTGGAAAAAGCCAACACTGAGAACAGAGCCAAGCATTCTTTAAATATGTGCAAAACATATGGGGGAGGGGAGAGGGAGGGAGGGTTATTACCAATATTAGCTGAGTCCTCTAGGAATCAAAGAACAGCGCACAAAGCACTCTAATGTCAGCAATACTAAAATAGAGATAAGCATGGGCTTGGGTGGAAGACCACATTTTAAAATAGTTAATTTTTTCTGGTAGCAAAAATCATTGGGCAATATATTTATTTTGGCAAGAAAGTTAGGCACTCATTGACATAATGCCTGCAAAACTAAATTTTATTCTGGTTCCTCAAAAGGAGCATATGAGTAGGTAGGAGTTCAACAAATCCTAATGAACTTAATAAGCTTGCCCGGTTGTTATTCAATAAATGTTAGTGAAATGAATAAATGTGTGTAATACAGTGGTCTGGACACCAATGATAGCCTTAATATGAGCCATATACATCTTAGTTACTTTCTATAGTAAACCTAGGCATATTAGAGGATGGGAGGTGTAAAAAGACAGTCTCTTGGTTACTGAGTTGAAAGAGAATTTGGATTGTAAAGAGAAATTTCTGCTAAAATGTCTTCAAAATTCACTGAGGTTTTAATAAGTCAAACCCTAAAGTAATTACTTTAGGTGTAAAAATAGATGCTATGTCTTTATTCAATTTTTGTAATTTTTATCATCAAGTTACTTAGCAACAGCTTCTCTGAAACCTCTCTATGTGTGTCACACCATGCACACACACACACACACACACACACACACACACACACACCCCTACTTCTTGGTTCTGTTAAAACCTATAGGAATCTTTAATTTCTTTATAGAAAGTTTTTGGCAGCCCAATATTAATAGCACTTCAACATCTGATGGTGTTATGAGATTGTTGAAAAACGATAAAACCTCAAAGGAACCAATTTCAGAGAAAGATCATGAAAGCTAATCATTAAATCACCAATATCCTGGTTATATTTGCAAAATACAATTGCTCCAGAACTAATTTTTAACCCAGTCCCTTGGAACCCAAGAGAAAACAAAGAGATAGTAAGGATGCAGAAAGAAACATTCTAAATTCTTTATGCATTGAATACTATGCATCTCTAGAAGAAGTCTCAGGAATTTCCACATCATCAGGCTTTTTTATGGAAGCATTGAGATAATTCTCCTCTTCATTCCTATAGCCCTGCCCCCCCAGTCAGAACTCTGTATGAATAAGTGTCACCTTAGACCCATGGGATGGGTCAACAGCAACAGGCAGAACAGTGGTGCCCAGAAAGAAAGAAATCCAGATCCCAATGAAGACCATAACCATTTGACCATCACATGTAAGTTTCTTAGTCCATTCACCAGGCTAATTTTGGAGCCTTCTTACTTTACTCTATATTTTCTTCTGAGATGATCTCAAATATTCTCATGACTTTAAATACCATCTATAGACTGATAACTCAACTCCAAACCTATCTTCTGAAATTCAAACTCATATATACAACCTGATTTCTATTCCTGGATGTCTCTCAGGTCTTGAAAACTCAATTTATGCAAACTGGAACTTCTGGTTTGCTTTCTTCCCCCTTCTCCACACTTCAGATCTGCTCTTTTTCATGTCCCTCTATCCCTGTGAACAGTTCTTCCATCTATTCATTCGCTCATGTTAAAACCCTGTGTCCTATTTGACTACTCCTTGTCTTTCACCTTCTTCTTCATGCACACAGAATCCATCAGCCTGTCCGACCTCTCCTTATATACTGACAAGGTCCTAGTCCAAGACATTCTCATTTTTCACTTGGGTTCCAACATAGAGAGAAAAATTTCATGCTTATAATTAAACAAAAATGTGCCCATTTTTCCCAGCCACACTGTAGAAGGCAGCATGGAATAATTGTTCAATGTGTGGGTTCTGTAGATAAAGCACTTGGATTTGAATCCAATCTCCAAAGTGTCCTCATATGAGAATGGAGATAAACTAATACCTATTACTAGGAGTTGTAAGGATTAATCTGTTCATATATCTAAAGTTCTTGGTACAGTGCATGGCAAACTGAAAGATAAGCTCAGTGTACATGTCTATCAGTATGTCTGCTCAGTCAAAAGGAAATGGGAATAACTTATGTACACGTTTAATGTCTTCCTACTGAGCATCATGGGAGGCAGTAGGAAGAATAGAAAGTTACCTCTACAATTTTCACAAGTTTTCTGCCACTTCAGTACCATCCATAAAGAGGAACTGACTTGTACAAAGTACCTGTTTCTCCAAAAACCACTCCTGGTTCATAACACATTAACAAGGTTAAACAGAAAATATAAACACACAGATCACTCCCAAAACATTCCTCAGGCAGTAGCAGAAATAAATTGATCTTTCATGCTGCCAAGGACAAATAAAATATGGATAAGTAGGAAGAGCAATTAGGACAAGTGTATTTTGTGCCATTCAGCACCAAAGCTAGGATCTGAACTCAATATCCCTCTTCCCTAATCCTGCAGACAAAATGATGGAATTCATACTTGCTAAAACCACCTTCACCTAAAAATACTGTGAAAATAGCTTTAAACCACAAATCAAGTAATAAAAATAACATGAAGAGAGAATCTATCTGCTTATTTTTTCTAACATATATTCAAAATTGCTTTTAACCTTTACTGACAAAAGTGACATTGTTTCTTTGAAAATAAACTAGGAGTGGAAAAGCTGTCAGATTACTGTGTTAGAATAGTGCTACCAGAATATCACCTCTCTCCCATATTTTCCAAGCTTCTAATGTTGAATTTAAGCTCCTGTTGTCTCTTTTTCTTCTTTTATCTTTTTTGTGGCATGAAATGATTATCTTATTTCAACTTCAAGAGTTCAAGCTTGTAAAACACAGGACAAAGAAAAATGAGCACACTGCTGTGCTTCCATTTCCCAGCATCACCACATCAGCGGGAAGTCCCAAGCATACGCCACCGAGAAATTTCACAAAGACGAACAATTCATTTAGGATCTATTTAGAAATATGTTGATTTTATTTTATGTCCTCGATGTCATCTAGTCATAGTATTGTGATAGCCAATAGATGACTCTTTTCAGTTTGGGGGTGGGGGAAGAAGAGCATAGAATGGGCTAGTTTAGAATTGGAACAGTATGACCCAGAGAGCAGTTCTATCACTCAGTCATTCAAATGATGTGACCATCTCAACATTTGTCCCTTCCTCAGTAGCAGAGTGAGATGAATATATATGTGTCAACATCCTTGAGATGAGATATGGTATCTTTTCTAGCCAAACGTAACTTTACCAAAGCCAACTTATTCCACACACTTTAGAGTAGGAAGGATAATATTTTTAGAGATGTTGAGAACTTGTAGACTTTATCAGTAAAAGTAGGTTCATGCAGTGAAGAGGAATCTGAAGAAAAGTGTCAAACATGATGTCTTCCCAATGAATTTCATCTTTACTCCTGAATGTGAGGCAATGAATGACTTGTTCTCTCATTAAACATAAAAGTACATAGTTATTTAATAAGAGAATATAACCATTCTCAACAAAAGCAACTGGGAGTCCACAAACATGACAGTGTCATCACTGAGTGAACAAGGTACCAAGATAAAAAGTGGATTAAGAAGAATAGGAATCTATGTGATTCACTCTAGGGGAATAAAAGGAAGAAAAGTTCATGTTAGCTTAATGAGATGTAGATAAAATATTTAAAATTGGCCCAAAGTGTTCTGGTTGAATTATCTTGAATAATAAAGGATTAAATGTCCCAGAAAATCTTTATCCCAAAGTAGGATGATTTTCTGGTTCATATTTTTGAAACTTTATAAAATGAAACCAAAAGGGCATTTGCCTTCTGGGGTTTTTTTACCTTTTTTTTTTTAACTCAGGTTAAATTCATGTTGAAAAATGGTGACTGAGCCTTTGTGGGATTGAGTTTGGGAACCAAAATGGCAAGCCCAAAACTTCTCTGAAAGATAGTGAATTGGGAAATCATGTTCCTTATAAGAGAGCTTCAATGCTTGAAAAGAAAAGTATAAAACTATTTTCTGTGAAATAAAGGGATGTATTTCTCTAAGACATCTAACTTTTACATAAGTAACTGCTGATCCACATTTTTATTTTGTTTTTGGTACTGGGGATTGAACCCAGGAGCATTCTACATCTGAACTACACCTCCAGCCCTACTTTATTTTGAAACAGCATCTAAGTTGCTAAGGACCTCACTAAGTTTCTGAGGTTGGCCTTGAACCTGCGATCCTCCTGTCTCAGTCTCCCAAGTATTAGGATTATAGGCATGTGTTACCTCAATCTGGCTCACATTTTTAATAAGTACCCAAAATGTCTCTGATGCAGATGGTCTGGGGAAACAACCCATTTTTTGAGAAATGCTAACCTCAAATACTTTCCTGTTCTGTTGATGCAAAATAAAATCAGGTAGACCCATGCTAAGTTTTCTCAAAATATATTTAACCACAGTTTATCTTGCTAGCTTGCATCTATTTCTTTTTCTTTAACTAATTTTAAAGGGCAGTTTTGCCTAATTTCATATCCTGTGAGTTGGAATAGATTGCCCACTTTCAGTGAGGTTTTTCTCCTATATTCTTAACTCCAGAACTCTATTTCGAAAGCTTCCAAACACTCAGTAAGCATTATACTCAGCCATGAAAGCCTTTTCCTACCTTTAACTTAGCTCTAAACTACAGCTCATGAAACTCTTTGCATTCTTTATGTGACTCTTTCTGCGAGGTCCCTATACATTGGATTCTGTGGAAGTCCTCTATAATTCACACTATCAATATGTAAATCAACACAAATGTTGGAATGGAATGGATGAAGGGTTAGGTTTTAGATGGTAGAAATCATAAAGTGTAGTCTAGGAATACTTTACTGAAGTGCTATAGCAATGAAGAGTTTAAGGATGGTGGCTTTCAAAAGCAAAGATTCCCAATATTTCTTTCCTTTGTTCTTCAAGTAACCATGGAATTAGAGGAAGAGGAAAGAACTAGTCATCTACATTAGTGCTTCCTTCTCTCGCTGAGGTCTCATAGTCATGAATCTCTGATGACCAAATAGAACTGAGACTACAAGGGCCAATGCTCCTAAAAACCTCCCAGGTGACTCAGATAATAAGCTGGGATCAAAAATAACAATGGGCCAATACAGCTTTTTCTGCTAAGAAATTCTGTTGTTGTTGCTGTTAGATTTACAGTTACATTGGGATGTTAAGATTTCTTGTTATATTTTTATGGTAATTGCAGTTTGATATACATGATATTTATCACTGATAGCTTAAACACTCTGTGGGCTGATTTTATGGTGGATGGGGTATAAATGCTCTTCAGGGAACTGTACTTTTTCCTCCCCATTTTAAGAGACTGCAGACAGGTCACATAATAATAGCAATAACTCAAAAACCTGAAGATTAGAAATTGAATAAGGCTGACTCTAAAAGGGCATGGAAATTTCATACCGGTACTATTTTGTTTACTTGCTGAGTGGGATGATGAAGTAAAAAGAACACTGGAACTAAAATCTGTGAATATCAACTCTAATTCCAGCTATACCAGGGTCCTATGAGGTCCTTGGCCTCTTTGGGCCTCAGTTGCCTCATTTGAAAAATGAGAGGCCAGACTAGATATTAATGGCACTTGTTTCATCCCCCCCATCAACTCCAATAAGTGGTTAATGGCCAGCTGAAGCACTGTGTTAAGAAGGACTATGATAGGCCAGGCGTGGTGGCGCACGCTTGTAATCCCAGTACTTTGGGAGGCTGAGACCAGAGGATATGGGTTCGCTGTCAGCCTCAGCTCGCGCACGCACGCGAACGCTCTCTCTCTCTCTCTCTCTCTCTCCCTCTCTACTTAGTGAGGCCCTCTGCAACTTCGTGAGACCCGGTCTCAAAATAAAGTATAAAAAAAAATAGGGCCGGGGGCGTAGCGCAGAGGTAGAACACCCCTGCGTTCAATCCCCGGTACCGCAAAAAAAAAAAAAAAAAAAAAAAAAAAACAAAGAAGGACTATGATGCTTATTCTGGACAAAAGTCAAATGTCAGGGTAATTTGTTCTGTTGTCCATAAGCACAATGAGAGAATAGCTATAGGTATGCTACTTATTCTTTCATTGAACCTACAGGATCCCTATAGTTTCTTTTAATTTTAGACTATAAAGGATTTCAAACAACACAATATTGTAAGGATCCTTCATACAAAATTATTGTTAGTATAGACTGTCTAAAAGCAACTACTACACTAGTATGGAGGTGGGCAAAAGAGACCTATAGAGATATAAATATATTAACTTATTTATCTTCAGAAATGAGATTCTCTTTATAGTGCAAATGCTAATAAAGCCCAGGAGAGGAAAACATCAAATAATATGGGGAGGAAAGTGGTAGCTAATAACAATCACTAATCAGAAATCATCAATAAGACTCAGAACATATAGTAGTTATGCATACGACAGGAAAGTCAAAGCAATCTTCTCCCAAGAAATGTCTCAGGCAGCAGTTGTGTCCAGGGCAACTACTGTAGCTTGCCTACAATAACTAACAACATCAGCTTACTCTGAAGATGGCTGAGGTAAAAGACAATTCTGTTAATCTTTCTGTAGCCACCAAAAAGCACGTGCGCGCGCACACACACACACACACACACACACACACACACACACATAATCTCTTTAATGTTATTCTTTGCAATGTTCATTTCCATGTAAAAGCAACCTATTCCTCAACTAATGAATAGAGCACAAGATTAAGAGTCCTAAGACTGGAAGTTTAGTCTCATCTCTGACATCACTCTGGTCTTAATAACCCACCTAAGCCACAGTGGGCTCATTTATAAAACTTAGGGGACTTGAGCTATATTTCTCCTCCAACTCATAAAAAATAAAGTAAAATCTTGTGGAATGGAGACGTGATCAATTATGTTATAAAAATGCTTGTAGAAGCTCTAGACCAATTACTGGTTATCACCTTTAAGTAGCCATGATTGGCTTCTTTCAACCACTCATTATTCATGGTATATTCTAGCCCTAGGGAAAGAAAGCAAACTCTTGTCCTTATTAAGGCTACACTTTTGATTGCCTTATTTTTGTCCAAGGTAGACATAAATCCTACCTTGACTGTATATTAGTAAAACATACACCATCAACAAATTTGTAAATGGGAAAGTTTAGAAAAAGCTAATGACTTGTTAAAATCACATGGTAATTAGTAAAGAAGTTAAGTGTCCTAATTCCCAGATTTGCTGCAAATAAATAATGAAGAGACTATTATGAGGCACAATTAGGATATGCACTATATATTCTACATATTATAGGAAAACTCAAATAAAAGTATACTATTTTTAGTTGTTAGAATTTGAGTGATAACCAGGAATGCTAATGCTTACCCAAGTCCAGTATTCCAAATATCCCAGTTTCATGACAAAAAAAAGTTTACCTACAATGCTTTTTACTGCCCAGAACTAGAAAAACTTAAAATGAAAATAGAATTAAATAAAATCTTTTCTATTATCTTATGTCCCAGGCAATGATCACATTCTTAATTTACAAAGTCCATGAAAAAATACCCTTATATTGAAATTGCTATTATTAAAAGTGAGCTCTCAGAGTAAAAATAGATCAGATGTGACAAATTTCTAAGCAATCACTGTTGTGTTCTAGCCATCACATTGTGATGAAGATGTGTTTTGTTTTGATTGATTTTGAGAACTGTGATAAATAAAATCTGTTCAGTTTGAATACAATTTTTATGCCAACATATGACCAAAAACTTTTCTCATTTTAGTCTTAGAAATGTATTACTTATCTTCAAATAGACATGTGAAGATGTGTGATTTCATTTTTTCTTCTTTACCTCCAAATATTTAAGTGCCTAATAATGTATTAACTGCCTGGATTTACTCAAACTTCCAGTGTTCAAATATAGTCATTCCAAGTTTAGGGAATACAAAAGACTACTTAGAATCTTTGCTGAGATAAACTGAATAAACTGTATATACCTTATATATATATATATATAAGGTATATATAAAATATATACCTTATATATTTTAGAAATTAACACCTTATCAGATTTATGATTTATAAATATTTCATTCAGTTCCATATGTTGCCATTTCGCTTTGTTTCTTTGCTGTGTAGAAGCTTTTTAGTTTGATGTAGTCTCACTTGCTTTTTTTGCTTGTTTCCTCTGTGTTTGGTGTCATATCCAAAAAATCATTGCTAAGACCAAAGTCATGAAGCGTTTTCCCTGTTTTCTTCTAGAAGTTTTATAGTTTCAGGTCTTACACTTAAGTCTTTAATACACTTTGAGTTGATTTGTGTGTGTGTGTGTATGGTATAAGTGTCCAATTTCATTCTTTTATATGTGGATATCCAATTTTCACAGTACCATTTATTGAAGAAAGTATTTTTCCCCCATCATTCAATTTTGGCCCCCTTGTTGAAGATGGGTTGACCCTTTGCATGCTGCCTATCTCTCATATTGACCTTCCTGGCCTGGTGAAGAGGGGCACAGGTAGGTGTGGAGGAGTTACTTTCATGAGTGTGGTGTTGGTGCTTGGTTGAACAAAGGTGCCACAGAGAGCCGAAGGAAAGGCTCTGCGGCATATTGACTCATCAGTGCACTTTGGGGGAGGACTCTGGGGAGTGTAGCACCACTGTGGCTTTTGGGGTGCAGGCAGTTCTGAGAGTGCCACATCCCCATGGTCTTCACTCTGCAGGCACCAGTAGTGGGGACAGTGATGTGGCACTTACCAGAGAAGGGTTACCAGGTGGAAGTCCTCCAGCCAATGATCTCACATTCTTTGAATATTTACAGACATTCTTAAGCAAGGACACCTGGAATTAGGTGGTTGGGGTGAGAATTTGGTTATTTCTATTACTGAGCTGTAATCTATATCCACACTAGATAAGGAAGGCTCGAAAAACTCTGTGTCTTAAAGTATCTCTCTCCATCTTTTTTTACCTGCCTGCGCACTGTGTCCTTTTTCAGATCCAAATGAGATCCATTCATTCATTAATTCAATGCTGATTTAATTTGTGCTTTTTACAATCTATATAATGTGTCATTTCAATAACTAGATTGTATAGTTTGTGAGTACTGGTACTCATTTGTCTTGCCATCCTTGCTTGCTCTACCTCCCCCTCCCACTTCTTCCATCCCTTTCATAAGTATATAGGAGGAGTGGAGAAATGCTAATTGAAGTTTCACTCTAAGATATGATTTGCTAATTTCTGGAAATGGTCTCTTGGGAATAAGTTGTTAAATAAATGTAATTAGAAAATGATGGAGTCAGTGCATCATTTAGTTTTTATTGACGCCTACAAGGGAGCATTACTCATGACAGTATACACTAAGTGTTTTTCTTCCCTTTTTTCGTGAAATATTATACTCATTGTAACATTTCATTCTACTTATAAACCTTTTTATTTATTTACTTTTGGTAATGGGGATTCAACCCAGGGGTGTTCTATCTCCAAGCTACATCCCAGCCCTTTTTATTTTTTCTCTAAAAACAGGGTCTTGCTAGGTTACTGAGAGTCTTGCTATGTTGCTGAGGCTGGCGTGGAACCTGTGATCCTCCTGTTTCAGCTTCTCAAGTACTGGGATTACAGGCATGTGCCACCACACCTGGCTTAAAGCTATTTATTTTAAATGACAACCTATGTGAAATTACTTAACAACTTGATACACTTCACTGCATTCAAAGTTCTGGGGAAACAGCAGCAGCAGGTGAATTTGACCAGTTGTGTCACAGTTAAGATAGTGGCTTCTTAATTGGCCTTCCTAGGACAGATTATGTCTCTTAGAGGCCAAACTGCAACTGGGATCTAGTCCTACAAAAACACAGCTGAGCAGCAAATTCAGGGACAGTACTTGTCTAAATAGTCTTAAGAAAAATAGTTATTGAATCACTTTTGAGCCTGACATGTTGTGATTCTGATCATTTTGAAGTTTCTCTTCACCTGGACATTGCTTGGGCAGTTTTTCCATCCAGACCAGGTCTATGGAGATACCCAAGAGCTTCAGAGAAGGCCAGATAAATTTTTTTTAACTTTTTATGTTCATTTATTGGTGCATTGTAATTATACATTTTGATATATGTCAGGGTATGAACATCATACATGCACACATTGCACATTTAGCCCTCCCTTCAATCCCACCCTATTCCCTCCCCCTTCCCTCCCTTTCATGCTCCAGATAGTGATTGAGTCTTATAGGTTTGTGTATGTACATCATGTGC
>PVJS01010290.1:0-11899 GCA_004027185.1 Glis glis | reverse complement strand
GTTAGATAAATTTGACAAGATTTTAACTTTATTTTTTCTTTAATTTTCATATCAGAATATTCTAACAACATTATTTAAGGATAGTTTTAAATAAAATTTGGCTTCTTAGAAATACAGTGATCAAACCTACAAACTCCCCCCCCAAACACTCATTAGATATTTATTCCGTCTGTACAAGCAAAAAAGACTAATCACCCAATTGAAAAAAAAATGGGCAAAGGACCTGAACAGACATTTCTCCAAGAAAAAAAATGCAAGTGGCTTAATGTCATTATAGGAAAAGATGCTCAACATCAAGATGATATCACAATGAGATACTAACCTCATACATGTTAGGATGACTACTGTGTTAGTCAGCTTTCTGTTACTGTAACAGATACCTAAGATAACCATCTTATAAAGAGCAAAGGGTTATTTGGCTCACAGTTGTAGAGGCTTCAGTCCATGTTTAGCTAACCCCACTGCTTTTGGGCCTGCAGCAGCACATCACGGTAGTAGTGTCTGGTGGAGCAAAACCATTTGCTGCATATCTGAGAAGTGACAGAAAGGAAGAGGAAAGGGCTGGAGTCCCACTATCTCCCTCCTAGCGCACACTCCAATGACCTAAATTCTCCTGCTTAAAAGTTCTACCATCCCTTAAAGATACCACCACCTCCCAATAGCAAGACAGGCTTGGGACCAAGCCTTTGGGGGATACTCCAGATCCAAACTAGAGCAGCTATTATCAAAAATATAAAAAAATAAGAGTGGGTAAGACATGGAGAAATTAGAACACTGTCAGTAGAAAAACTAAAAAATACAACTGCTATGGAAAACAGTAAGGAGGTTCCTCAAAAAATTAAAAATAGAATTACCATGTGATCCAGCAATCCTACTTCTGGGTACTTATCCAAAAGATATGAAATCAAGATCTCAAAGAATTATTAGTGCTCTCATGTTCACTGAAGTATTCACAATAGCTAAAATGTAGAAACAACTTAAATGACCATCAGCAGACAACTGTGTTAAGAAAATGTGCTATCTATGTACAACAGAGTGTTTTCAGCCTTTAACAAGGAGGGTTAGGCATGCAAGTCAGTGGCAGAGTGCATGCTTAGCATCCACAATTCCCTGACTTTAATATGGAGGAGGAGGAGGAGGAGGAGGAGGAGGAGGAGGAGGAGGAAGAGGAGGAGGAGGAGGAGGCAATTCTGCAATATACATGAACATAGATGAACCTTGAGGACATTAGGTTAAATGAAATAAACTCACAAAAGGACAAATACTGCATGATTCCACCTACATGAGGAATCTAAGATAGTTAACTTAGTAAAGTCAAAGAGTGAAATGATTGTTTCCAGGGACTAGGAAAGCAGTAAATGTGAGGTTGCTAATCAAGGGTCATAAAGTTTCAGTTAACAAGATGAATTAACTTCTAGATATCTGCTGTATAACATTGAATCTATAGTTAAAAAGACTATATTGTACCATTAAAATTTTGTTAAGAGGGTAAATATCATGTTAAGTGTTCTTACCACAATGAAATTTAAAAAAAAAGGCAAAGCAGCATACCATCAGGGCCCTCCTGGGCTGTCTCCCATAGGCTTTACAATTACTCTCCTCCAGCCTCAGCCAGGCACTACCACACTACCAGGTGAGGCAATTCCTTATGACCTATCCACTTGGTCATCACCCATGATCAGACACTAGCATGCACCTAAATGGGAACCATTATACAAAATAATTAAGCAAAGATGTCAAGGTAATCAGAAGAAATTTTGCAATGATGAATTGTGGCCAACAAGACTGGCCAGATGAGATGAGTACTACTGCACATTGTGTTTAATTACTAATTTCTGACATACTGAGACCTAACCACTTGTACAAAATGTTTTATGTAGGTCCTATCACCACCTGTTTGAAAGGAGAAACCAAGGTTCAGATATATTAATTTTTCAAGGTCACTCAGCGATGCTATGGTAGCACTAGGAATAGAATCATGTCTAGATGATGCCAGAGACTCTGCCCTTCCCTACCAGAACATACCAGGGTGGTGAGATGATCAATGCAGGATCATGAACACAAGATGGCCAGGAGAAAGCAGAATGGCTGAAAGACTGGGGTGCTGTGACATCGGGCAGGAGGGAAGGATGGTTGAGTGGGCGGAAGTGGGGAGGAGGTGCTGCTTTCATTTAATGTGACATCATAAAAGTTCAATCCTAAGCCACAGTAATATCTAGGCTTTCTCATAGTGCTATGAGTTTCCTTGATAAATGGACTAAAGCACTCACCTGGAATATCAGCATTAAACTTAAATTTTAAGAGCATGGCCCACAAAGATCTCTGTGTTAATGGTTACCAACAGAGATATAAGAAAAATTATTTATGTATGTAATAAAAAGCCCATCACCAACAAAAAAGTTACCCAAAATGATTGAGAAAAATATCTTTGCATTCCTATACCCCTAAGAGAATGACCACAATAAAAGAGGTGCTGGTGAGGATGCCGGACAACTGCAACTCTCATAGGTTGGTGATGAGGATGTAAAACGCTTTAGCCACAATGGACAGCAGTTTGTCAGTTTCTTATAAAGTTAAACATATATTTAGCATATAACCCAGTAGTCCTACTCCTAGGTATTTACCCAAATGAAATGAAAATATCTGTTCATTCAAAAGAATCTATATGTTCATATCAGCCTTCTTCATAATCACCCAAAGCTGTAAATGGAGACTGGATTTACAAAACAACTCAGTGGGGAGCATAAGGGAATCCCAGGGGAGGTGTGTTAGAACTATTCTGTATCTTAATTGTGGAGATGGTCATATGACTTTACCCATTTGCCAAAACTCATTGAACTGTACAACAAAGAATGGATTTTATTGTGTGTAAATCAAAAATAAATCTGAAAACAAAAAAAGAACATCTCTCCTACAACTAAGCATAGTCAAAAGCTTCACACTTTTTAAATGTTATAAACCACTGAAACATTTCACATAGCACCATCTATAAACAAGACAATGTAACTGAATATTTAAGCCACAAACGAGGCTATAATTTTTCAAAAATTAGATGCAAGGCATAAAAACATGCTTATTAAAAGCTAAGTGGTTGGTCAGAGTGGTGTTTACCACCTCTGAATAGCTATAAAATGTTTATAGATTTTTATACCTTTCATGAATAAAGTGGACTAAATTAATACAAAGTTACCTTTCTGAGAGGAGCTGTCAAAGTTTGTGCTTTTTGGCTCAAAGTGAATTTGTAACTTCCTGTTACGTTAAATTTGGTATGAAAGCCTGAATGAACCACCCCAAATGGGCTATTTACTATGATAAAAACTGTTTCCTAACAAGAGGAAAAGAGGTGGCCTGGGAAGATAACTGCTGGGGTTTTAATGCACTTTCTGAAACACTCTGACATACTCTGCTAGAGAGAATAATTTAATACCAACCAGAAGTCAGGCTCCAAACTCCATTTCCTGGAAAAGAGCTTCAAGGACAAATGCAATTTAATTCACAGAATATGTACTAATCGTTTACTATAGGCCAAGCACTGTGCTAGGCTCCAGATAAACAAGTTGTAAAATGGCACAACATTTATCTTTAAAGAATGCACAGACTAGCACAAGAGATAGACATCAACAAGTACACTTCCACACAATAATCCAAGTGTAATGACAGAGCACAATAAAGGTATAGGGATGACTAGAGAAAAAAGTGATTGAGTATTGAACGAAAAGGCTATCAACCAGATCCTAGGATCCTACACTCTGCCTTCAGTGATGATCAAAATGCTAAGAGGAATAGCTAAGACGCTGCATGGTTGGAAGAGGCCATTCCTTTGGTTACTGCCAGTTCCTCCTCCTCCCATTACAGCTTTAGAACACTGAGCCAGGGATGCCTATACTGATGTATTTACCTTGACTCAGAACAGTTCTTCAAGTGATAAAATTTCCACAGGGCTAAGTAATTATACTCTAAAGGCTTTCTTTCTAGATGTTGGAAAGTCCCAAAACATATAGTCCTTCTTAAGATCTCTTTATGCAAAAGGAGGGCAAAAAGGTCTTATAGCTCATGCCAAGTCATTGCAACCATCCTACTCAGTTAAGATTAACAGGTACGAACATCCCCCATTTCCTCTGAGTCTTATCTGTGGTTATAGCTAATTCATAATTCCAATTTCCTGTTTATACTAGAGTTGGCTAGTTCCCCAATACTATAACTATGGACAATACTAAAACTATAAACAAGTGATAGTAAGCATTCCAAAGGAACAGAACTCCTACTATCTCCTCTGTCTTCAGGCCCTTTCCTGAAACTACTAGTCCTAAGAGGGAAGTGCCTAGTGGACACGTTTTTTCCCTTCATTCTTTCACAGACATTTCTTCCAGGTATGTATACTATGGCCAATCAAGAGGACAGAAATCATCAGAAAAAATTAAAAACAGCCTGGCATGGTGGCACATGCCTGTAAACCCCAGTACTTGGGAAGCTGAGACTGGAAGATTGCAGGTTCGAGGACAGCCTCGGCAATTTTGTGAGGTCCCTCAGCAACTTTGTGAGGCTCTGTTTCAAAATAAAAAAGTAAAATAGGGCTGGGGGTGCAGCTCGGAGGCAGAATGCCTCTAGGTTCAACCTCCAGTACCAAAACAAAAACAAAAATAGAACCATTAAAAATAAAATCATGTCTGCTGGGCATGGTGGTGCATGATATACCCCTAGCTGTTCTGGAGGCTGAGGCAGGAGCATTGCAAGTTCAATGGCAGCCTGGGAAACATAGCAAGATCCTGTCTCTAAATAAAACAATAAATAAAAAGAACTGGGGATGTAGCTCAGTGGTAGAGCACATACCTAGCATATGTAAGGCCCTGGGTTAAATCCCCAGTGCCACAAAAATGGGGCGGGGTTATACAAGTGCCATATATTTGCAGGACAGAATCATGTTTTGGAAATGGGAAAAGTTTACTAACTAGAAGATCTGGGTTCATATTCTGTCTTTAAAACTTACTGACTTTATGACTAGGTTAGCCTTTATTAAAAAAAATTTCCTATTACTAGGTACATTATAAAAGTCTTGCTTTTTTATTTTTTTTTATTTTTTTGTGGTACTGGGGATTGAACCCAGAGGCATTCTACCCTTGAGCTACACCCCTAGCCCGATTTTATTTCTTATTTGGAAATAGGGTCTCACTAGGTTGATGAGTCTCACTATTTGCTGATCCTGTGATCGAACCTGTGATCCTCCTGTCTCAGCCTCCCGCCAGGTACTTGGATTACAGGCATGCACCACCACACCCAGCTATAAAAGTCTTGCTTTACAGTCATTGTAAACCTGCTTAAGAGCTAACGGTTATTCAGTATAAACCAAAAAATAAAAAAAGTGCATGGTTCTACGCAGTTGGGTCAACCAAAGGACATGGGAGGTGAATGGACTGACTGCCCATGTTCTCCAAAATAGCCCCACAAGGTTGCTATGAGACTTAGATTAAGGACAATTTATTGCTGAATTTATTATTTTTAGCATGCTTTTCCTGACCATCTAGCAACTAAAGTGATAAATACCTTCGAACATGCAAAGATAAATATTGCAAATATCTAGACTCAATTGCCCATTTGTATATTTTGGAGCTTGAATTATTCATTTACATTTTTTATTTTTAAAAAGGAGAATAAACAAAACTACAAAGAGAGAAGATACTAAAAAATCTCTTTGTTGTAGATTTAAAGGTTTTTAAGGTGGTAAGAAGCCAAAAGATCCCTTGAACAATAAATAATAGACATATTCTAGAACCTAATTAATATTCACCAACTATATTGCTTATGAAACAAAACAATACAGCTAGGGAATCCAAGTGCATACAAGCAAAAGTATGCATATTAATTAGTAAAAGATATTACAAATTTAGACTAATAAAAATACGTATAGCAAACAAAAAACAATCTTGGCATTTCTTTAAAATTATATTCAGCTGGGCGTGGTGGCGCACGCTTGTAATCCCAGTACTTTGGGAGGCGGAGACCGGAGGATCCGGGTTTGCGGGCAGCCTCAGCTCTCTCGCTCTCTCTGTCTCCTTGTCTCTCTCTCTCTCTCTCTCTCTCTCTCCTTAGTGAGGCCCTCCACAACTTTGTGAGACCCGGTTTCAAAATAAAGTATAAAAGATAGGGCCGGGGGCGTAACGCGGAGGTAGAACGCCCTTGCGTTCAATCCCCGGTACCGCAAAAAAAATAAAATAAAAAAATAAAATTATGTTCAAATGTTTAGAACAATGGGTAGGTCCCAGTTAATGCTGGTTTTACAATAAATCGAAGATTTAAATTAGGATGATATGTGAATGTTCCATAAGACCTCTGCTAATAAAAATGTAGAGTATCAATTTCTCATTTGAAAAGGAGAAATTCCTATATCTTCTATCTCTAAGATACAGGTATCTTCCTATATCTGGGTGCAAATGATAATGCAACACCATGAAGATTCTAGACTCAAACCTTTGATAAGAAATCTTTTAATCCCTTTCAAATTAGTAAGCAGTTATTCTCCAAATGATATATTAAGACTAACATTGACTTATCTATTCCTATTGTCTTATCTCCAGTAACAAACACCAGTTTGAAGGTGGTGGCCAAAGTGAGCATGCCACTGGGAGATGAGAAGAAAGTATCAAAACTTCCCTTTGTATTTATTTTTATCAAAAATATAAGGAAACTAGGTTTACTAGAGTGTGTGGGGAGAGGGTACTGGGGATTGAACCCAGGGGCATTCTACCTCTGAGCTACACCCAGAGTCCTTTTTATGTTTATTTGTTTTGAAACAGTCTCACTACATTGCTAAGGAGGTCCTCTAGTATGTAGTACGTATGGCCACAGGAAGTACTCATTATATTACCCAATTTTATCTAAACTAACATTACCAAATGAAAAATATTCTTGTAAAGAAATACTGGATTGATGATTATGCAAACAATTGATCATAACTACTGGTTATACAAATAATATAAGCACAAACATAGAGGGATGTCACCTCTGTTCCTATGATGAGTTTTTCATCACCATGAGTTAATTAGACCTGACAAGAAGGCAGGCAAAAAAATTTAATATTACTGAAATATGGATATATTCATCCACTGTCATTAGTGGTAAAGGTCACCTTGAGTAAATAGAGTGCCTTGAGACATGCAATAATACAATGCTGCTCTAATTTGCCAGCCTTTTAAAAATGCTTAATTCTTCTTTATAGTCCTTGTCCCATATACAATCTGTATCAGGTCAGTAGTATGTGTATATAATTCATAGTGAAGAGGTAATCCCAGACCTTTGTATTCTCCAATTTACACTGGCTTTTTCCCGGCCTCTACATTATCATGTGAGACGGCCCCAAAGCTCTCTATGCCCCTCCCTACAACACTCGCAGCCTTACAACTCTGTAGAACATCAGAAGGAATTCCATCAACTTCTTTGTCACCACAGGACACCCAGAGTTCCTGGACTGTCCCTTACAACTAGGTCTCTCTGGTTTATGCATCCGTTAATCTCATTTCATCTTCACAAATGAAGAACAGATTACACTATGTGCTCTGGAGATCATAAAATCCCTCATACACCATCTCCTCCTGAATACTGCCTCCGCCTTTTTGCTTTGAGTAAAACCCAGCTATTTCCTAAGAACTCTCCTCTGATAGGCCCCTCAAATGATGGTTAATTCCTCTCCCATATTCTTTTTTTTTTTTTTTTTTTGCAGAACTGGGGGTTGAACCCAGGGGCATTCTACCTCCGAGCTACATTCCCAGCCCTATTTTTTTTTATTCTTTATTTTGAAACAGGCTCTCACTAGGTTGCGGAGGATCTCACTAAGTAGTAGCTGAGGCCAGCCATGAACCTGCGATCCTCCGGTCTCAGCCTCCCAAGTACTGGGATTATAAGCGTACGCCACCACGCCCAGCTCCTCTCTCATATTCCAACTATCACTGTCCTGCTTTCTCATCATTCTAGAACACTGTTCCTCCCACCTCCTTTTAAATATCCAGAATCACAACTCACAGAAGCAGAATAAACAACCTTTACCACTCCTCACTGCAGTTAATATAAGTCCCCATAATTCATACAAGGTTTGATTAATATTTCACCATTATCTGTCCCTGTCAATTCAATATAACTGCACCTCCCAGTGCCCTCAAACCTCAGATCCTTAAACTCTTATCCTTCAATCAGCTTGTCCTCCAGGCATTCCAAGTTTAACTAGATCGTTTCCCAACCCATAACAGCAGCCCTTCCATGACCTCCACCCCAAGTATCTAGTTTCAAAACATTACCTCCCATTTTTCCAGCTCATTCCCTTTCATTCTTTGATTTGAAAAATGCTTGAACCATATTGGAATGAATAATTTTTCATTAATTTTTTACTTTCTTTTACCTCCTTGTGTTCTAGTTACATTTTTTTCTTTCCTACCTGAGATTCCAAGGTCCATCAATACACCCAGCAATCTGGTGGCCCTTTCTCTCTTTGTTTATTCACCTGGCAAAACTTATACCCTGACTCACTACAGCTTTCCACATACCTGAACCCAAACAGTTAAACATGTGCTGAGATCACACCGCGCTACAGGTTCCACTCTCAATTCATGATTACTAATCTACAGCTGAGCTTCAGTGCTTTGAAGTGATATTTTCTGCAATTCTGCAATCATTTCACTTTCCTAGACAACTGTTTAACATCTCTTTCCTCAGACCTCCAATATTTCCTCCACCATCCTCACTATAATAGATCAATATATTCCACATCTATACGCCACCATATGTAGCAACCTAGAACTCATACCCCCACAGTGTAGATAAACTACATAAGTCTTCTCTAACCCAACCTCTCCATATACACACTGACTTCTAACTTTCCTCACTTCCTTAAGTACATTGCCCTTCTCTCTCATGTATCAGCAATATTTCTCTCCCTTTGGGGTTATTTTAATCAACATCACATATGATGTCCTATCTCCCAAAGATATTACATATCTGAAAAAGATAATTAACTGAAAAAGTAGTAAAATAATATGAGAATTCAGTAAGGAACAAGGTACATATTAATTCAGAGAAAGCAAGAGACTTTATACATAAAATATAATAAAGTAAGATGCCATTTACACTAATAAAAATAGATAAAATATTAGGATAAACTTAATAAAATTTGTGTAATATCTATGTGAATAAAACCTAATAACCACTGAAAACACAAAAGACCTCAGAAGATGGAATTACATTGGCTAGAAAAACTCAGTATAATAAACATGTTGGTTCTGCTTAAGATAACTGACAAATATAACACTATCACAATAGAAAGACAACTGGTTTGGAGGAATTTGTTGTTGATGCGATTGTTTTCTTTCTGAACTAAAATAGCTGACCCAAGTTCTTATGAATAATAAACATGCAAGAATAGCAAGGAAATCTATTAAAATGAATAACAATAAAAGGGTGAGGGAATGAGTACTACCATACATTAAATGTGAAAAAAAAGCCAAACACATTTTAACAGAATTTTAAAAGTCCAAGGACTTAGACTGACTTCAAAGCTGATTGTCAAGGCTCAGTAACCAATACAGTATTTTATTGGGTTGAAGACAGACATATAGATAAGTGAAACAGAACAGAGAGTACAGAAATAGATGCACACATATAGACAATTAATTTTTAGCAAAAGTGCAAGGCAATTCATGGAGAAAAGAATAATTTTTTCAACAAGTGGTGCTAGAAAATTGGCTAGCCACAATTCAAAGGAAGGAAGGAAGGAAGGAAGGAAGGAAGACAAACTACCTCAACCCATACCTCACACCATACACTAAAATTAACTCAACCTGGATCTCAGACTTATTAAATGTAAAAGCTAACACTTTAAAACTCCTGGAAGAAAATACAGAAAAAACCTTAGTGATGTGTGACAAGAATTTCTTAAGTAAAACACAAAAATATAAAAAGAAACTACTTATAAGGAAAAATAAACTAGATTTTATTAGCACTAAAAAAGTTGCTCTTCAAAAGACACACCATGGACTGAGAGAAAATATGTGAAAGCAAATGTCCCACAATGGATTTATGCCTAGAATATTTAAAGAATTTTTACAATTCAGTACAAAGACAAACAATCCAATATTTTAATGAGAAAAAGACTGAACATGTGTTTCACCAAAGAAGATATACAGATGGCAAATAAACACATGAAAAGATGCTCAACATCCTTAGTCATTAGGGAAATAGAGATTAAACACAAATTGAAATATTGCTGTATACCCACCAGAATGGCTGAACTAGCTACCGAGTGTTAGCAGGAACATGGACTAATTGAGACACACACACAGACAGTGGGAGTGGAAAATGGCACAACCACCTTGGAAAAAGTTTGGCAGTTGCTTAAAAAATTAAACATATACCAGTCATAGAACTCAGCCATTTGTACTCCCAGGATGGCAGAGGAAATGTTGGATGTTTGAGGAAAGAGATGTTCAACAGTTGTCTCGGAGAGTGAATTAACTGCGGAAATGAAGAAAAGAGCCCTGGGAAGCACTGAGGCTCACACTGTACTTATCCATGAATTGGCCTTCTTTTACTCACATGTTCATGTCAGATTTATTTGTAATAGCTAAAAGCTGGAAATATAGCAAATATCCATCAACAGACAAATGACTAATCAAATAGTGGCATCCATACAATAGAATGCTGTTCAGCAGTTTAAAAACTTTTTTTTTCTTTTTGGTACTAGAGATTGAACCCAGGGACATTCTCCCTCTGAGCTACACCCCAGTTCTTTTTATTTTTTGTTTTGAAACATGATCTTGCCAAGTTGCTGAGAGTAGTGCTATGTTGCTGAGGCTGTCCTCGAACCTGCAATCTTCCTGTCTCAGCCTCCCAAGCACTGGGATTGCAGACATGTGCCACCACACCCAGCAACAAGAAATTACTGATGCACAAAAGAAGATAAATGAATCTCCAAATACTTATGTTGATTAGAAGCCAGACGAAAATTACATATTATAAGATTTCATGTATACAATATTCTAGAAAGTGTAAACTAGTCTGTAGTAACATAAAGCAGACTAGTGGTTGCCTGGAGGGAAGAGATCAAGAGGCGGCATAAGAGGGAGAAGAGAAAAATATTACAAAGGGTGGGAGAAAACTTTAGGGAGGGATAGGTATATTCATTGTCTTGATTATGGTGATGGTTTCACCATATATTTCAAAACTCATCAAATGGTACACATAAAATATATGCATTTTGTTATACAAAAATAATACCTAAATAAATATATTTTTAAAGCACTGGTAATTAGAATATTGATACTGTAGGGTAACTAGGAAGAATTAAAAAATCCTAAAACTAGATCCTTATATGTTATAAGAAGGTATAACACAGAAAAGGAAACATCTCAAGCAAGTTTGGAGTTGAGGCATGCTATTAACTTATGAGTTATGACACGCTATTAGGAAAGCTGAATAACCATCTAGAAAAAAAACGGAACAAAATTAGATCCATATCTCATATTATACCATTACATTCTTATGCATATATTCCAAGTAGATCAAAGATTTGCTTGTAGAACATGCAACCATTTGAGTATTCCTTTTTTATCTTGGGATGAGGGAGCGAAGGGAGGAGTTCTAACTATTACTGAGTCCATAAAAGAAAAAATTTATAAATCTAAGTAAAATAAAACTCTTCAGATGGTAAAAAACCATAACAAATTCCATAAACAAATTCAAGAGACAAACAACAAACCAGAAAAAGAGTAACTTCAAGCCACATTACAAAGAGTTAATCCCTCAAAGATTTTTTATTTATTTATTTTTTATGTTTTTATTGGTGCATTGTAGTCTCACATCACAATGAGTATCAGTTTGGTGTTTACATGCACACAGCTCTTGGTGTCCCTCCTCCCCC
>PVJS01010289.1:21177-48513 GCA_004027185.1 Glis glis | reverse complement strand
CAAAAAAAAAAAAAAAAAAGAAGTATACCAGGGAAAATGGAGTGAAATAGAATTGTAAGACAAGTTGGAGCTCTTGAAAACAATTGCGATAAACGGGACTGCATGCTCTGTTAGGTCATCCTATTTAAACATATTACTAAGATGGTTAATATATAAAGGCACCTCCTACAACATGAATGTTAGATACAACATTTAATGTAAATTAATTCACTTAAAAAATTTTAGAGCTGGGTGCAATGGCGCACATCTGTAATCCCAGCTACTTAGGAAGCTGAGGCAGGAGGATCACAAGTTCGAGGGCAGCCTAGGCAACTTAGCAAGACCCTGTTTGAATATAAAAATAAAAAAAGGCTATAGTAGCTCAACGGTAGAGCACCCCTGGGCTCAATCCCCAGTATAGAAAAAAGAAAAAAATTTAAAAGCTTGGTTTAGAGTGTACATAAAATCCTTGAGCCTACTTCCATTAAACATGGAACTCTCTTTTCTCGGTTGTCCTTTAAGTCCTAGCTTGGTGACCTTGGGACACATTGATTTTTTAAAGAGCGTTCCCAAGACAAGAAGGATAAAGACACGTGTTCCCTCGTGGTTCTTATGCTCCAACTACTAATATTTAATGTCACATAACACATGCTGGGAGACAGGATGGCCTCAAGGATCTAAAACAACATATTTAGTTTCCGGCTTTCACATTATTGCCTGAACCCAGTTTGGGCCACGAGGGATGACAGATGAATTCCTTAATGACTGTTCATTAATTTACTCTGTGTAAGGAAGAAAGTGTCTTCGATGGATATTGCCCATTTTGTAAAATTATCAAGAAAGGAAAGATCCTGAATCTTAAAAGATCTTATCAACATAATTCCCTCCTACTTGGAAGGCATGCGCGCGCGCTCTCTCTCTCTCTCTCTGCTTGAGACAGAAATCCCATGTCTCTCTTCTTCTCCTCTCTACCCTCTATTGGCTCCATTTTTTAGATAGGGCCAGAGCTATCCTACCACAGATCTTTTACTCACTCTGAATGAAGTCATTCTAATTCCAAGGTACAGAAAAGAGTTTCCTATGTCTTGAATCTGAATGTTCCATAGATTTTGGCCAATGAAAACAAATTTCTGAAGAACAGCGAGTAGTGGTCAAATAAAAACAAAATTGACTGGGGGTGAGGTATAGCTCATCTGTAGAGTGTTTGCCTAGAGTGTGTGAGGCCCTGGGTACCATCCCCAGCACTGCAAGAAAGCAACACAACAAACAAAAAAACAGAATTGACTGCCTTTAATCATTATCTAATCTCTTTATGTTTTCTTTGAATTAAAAAATTCAGAGACCGGGACAATGTCCTTCTCCAAGTCCCTACTCCCACCTCTCACTCAGCTGCCCAAATGCTGGAGGCACTTTTTAATTGAATAATTAAAGAGGCTAAAGAATTTTCCAAGTAGATTTTTAACAGCTTGCAGCAGGCCCGCTTTCTCACCTTACATTTAACCTTCGGCCTGACAAATACCAGTCTACATGGAGATTGTGAATCCACTACAGAAAGTTATCAGATGTGGCTTAACATCCTTGGGAACAGGCACATTTGACCCTGGGCAAGTGTGTGTGTGCGGGGGGGGGTGGATTGTGAAAACTCGACTCTAATAGGCAAGGTTTCTTCTTCATCTAATATGAGTGGGACTCTTGGAAGCACCCAGAAGCTCTGCCATCCTCCCTGGGGAATGCTGATGTGCCCGCCAGCTATTTCTTGTAGGATCGTGTCATTGCGGGGTTATTGACAGACTTCATCGAGATAGCCCCCTGAACTGTATCTGGTTAGCAAACAGAAGATAACTTCAAACTACTGATCACAGGGTCTTGTTGTGCTATTTTTAACATTATTTGGACCCATATATCTTACGTCAATAAAATTTATCTAACAGTTGCCAATTATCATTAACATTGCTAGCACTTGTTAATAAACATTTGCTTCAGAAACCATAAAAGTCAATCTTGTAGGAGAAGATAATTTATAGGCATGGCTAAAAGAAACATCACAGGACAATTCCCAACTGCAATTGCGAGGCATGTACACTTCACAAAAGAATAGAAATGATTGTTTCCTTCTTGTCCTCTGTGGTTTAATAGAAAGACAGATTCCCTATCACCGACTCCAACACAGGTAAAACAAAGTTTCACTGAAAGGCTAATCTTCTTGAGAAGGAAGTATTTTGATAGTGAGATAATTCCAAGAATTTAGGGCTATTTCTTTTCCAAAATAGGTAAAAAGGAGACAGTATTCCTTCCTCCTTTTCTCCCTCTGATTTCTGTGGACGAGGTCTCGGCTAGACCTTATGAAGACACTGGATGTATAAAAACAGGTTTGCTATTGTCAAATAAATTACAAACTGGTAAGATAAGCACAGAAATAACTATAGTACATGCTATTTTGAAAAATATACTAAGAAAATATACTGAAATAAAAAATATACTAGATGGAATTTCAGTACATTAATGAGCTACAAAACGAGAGACAATAAATTTGAAGACAAAACAAGATAGAAAATACCCAAATTGAAACAAACAGAGGGAAAAACGCTGAAAAAGTTTGATCAGAGGCCTGGTGACCTGTGGGACAGTATCAAGTGATTTAAAATACTTAGTACTAGAAACCTGGGATCGGAGGTGGTGAGAGAAAAGAGAGAAAACCGATTTAAAGAAATAGTAGTTGAAGCTGGTTATAGTGGTGCATGCCTATAAACCCAGTACCTAGGAGGCTGGAACAGGAGGATCACAGGTTTGTGGCCAATCTCAGCAACTTAGCGAGCCCCTGTTTCAAAATAAAACAGGGTAAGGGGCATAGCTCAGAAGTAGAATGCCCCTGGGTTCAATCCCCACTACCACAAAGAGAGAGAGAGAAAGAGAGACAGAGACAGAGAGAGAGAGAGAGAGACAGAGAGAGAGAGAGAGAGACTGAGAGAGAGAGAAAGAGAAATAGTAGTTGGAATATTCCCAAATCTCTTGAGAACTATAAATCACAGATTCAAAATACTCAATGAGTTCCAAAAAAGATAACACAGAGAAAGCTGCAGGCAGACATACCATGGTGTACTTGCTTGAAAGCAGAGATAGAGAGGAAATATTAAAAGCGGCAGGCCGGGCGTGGTGGCGCACGATTGTAATCCCAGTACTTGGGAGGCTGAGACTTGAGGATCCGGGTTCGCGGCCAGCCTCAGCTACTTAGTGAGGTCCTTTGCAACTTCATGAGACCTGGTTTCAAAATAAAGCATTAAAAAATAGGGCCAGGGGTGTAGCTCGGAAGTAAAACGCCCCTGGGTTCAATCCCTAGTTCCACAATAAATAAATAAATAAATAAATAAATAAATAAATAAAAATCATTTTTAAATTCCTTCTAAGTTTAATCCTCAGGACTACAATAAACAAAACAAAGCAAGAACGGGTTTTGGAAAAGATTAATAAAATCAATAAGTTTATATCTAGACTTGATCAAGAAAAAGGACAAAAATGACCAGTGTCAAAAAGAAAGAAAGGCGCCGGGCATGGTGGCGCACGCTTGTAATCCCAGTACTTTGGGAGACGGAGACCGGAGGATCCAGGTTCGCGGCCAGCCTCAGCTCTCGCTCTCTCTCTCTCTCTCTCTCTCTCTCTCCTTAGTGAGACCCTCCGCAACCTCATGAGACCTGGTTTCAAAATAAAGCATAAAAAATAGGGCCGGGGGCGTAGTGCGGAGGTAGAACACCCCTGCATTCAATCCCCGATACTGCAAAAAAAAAAAAAAGAAAGAAAGATTTCCCCTAAAAATCCTATAGATAGAAAACAGATTGAGGGTGGAATATTATGAACAATTTTATGCCAAGAACTTGAACAGCTTATAGAAAATGGACATACTCCTTGAAAGATAAATTACTAGAGCTGACAGAGGAAGAAACGGAATCTATCTATATTTATTAAAGAAATTGAATTTAAAACCTTCCTACGAAGAAAACTCCAAGCCCAGATGTCTACACAGATATGCTATTAAACACCGTAGGAAGACTAGATACCAAACCAGCGGCGAATGTAGAAGTGAAGCCGCTCCTTTCAATGCATTGTAGGAAATAAGGTGTCCCTTGATAATAAAATCCTACAAAGACATTACAAGAAGGAAACCCTGCAGATCAACATTGTTTCGCAAATCGAATCCGGCACTAACTGGTGACATCTGTGCCTCACTGCTGAGGTCTGTATAAACAATCGCTCTGTTTGTCTTGTATCACTACAGGTCACCTGTTAGAGACTAAGATTTCAGTTGCATTGGTCACTAGGGTGAAGCCTCTTTTTCCCATCATCCCAACATGGCACACCTATAATATCTTAAATGGAGCCGCAAGTATACCACTGATGGTAACTTTGAAATAATACTCGAATACGTATTATGTGTGCAGAACTGAAGACTTGGGACTCACTGGGTCTTGATTAAGAACACCGTAAAAGTCCCTTAAATCATTGCCATAAAATATCGGGTACACAGCAACTACCAACCAATTTCTAAAGTTGCCACGATTTTTAGCAGCTAGGTCAAAGTGCGGCATGTAGCAAGTTCAAGAATTGCTTGCAGCCAGGGGTGGTGGCGCACGCTTGTAATCCCGGTACTTGGGAGGCTGAGACCGGAGGATCCCGGTTTGCCACCAGCCTCAGCTACTTAGTGAGGCCCTCTGCAACTTAGTGAGACCCTGTTTCAAAATAAAGAATAAAAAAAATAGGGCTGGGGGTGTAGCTCGGAGGTAGAATGTCCCTGGGTTCAATCCCCAGTGCCAATAAATAAATAAATAAATGAATAAATGAATAAATAAATAAATAAATAAATAAATAAATAAAATAATCCACTTTATCTTTGTAGGTGCTTTCCATGTCATAGAAGCTTTCGTTTCAGTATCAAGAGTACAGTACTTGTCCAATAAAGCTAGGGCCCATGTTATTTTAAACACAAAGTAAATCTTGTATTTATAACATGCCTTTCTTCTGAAATACTGAATAGCTCCTCCCTCCCTCCCTTCCTTCCCTCCTTCCTTCTTTCTTTTTCTCTTCTGGCTATACTGGGGATTGAACCCAGGGGCATTCAACCTCTGAGCTCTATCTCCAGCCTTTTTTACTTTTTTATTTTGAGATAGGATCTTACTAAGTTGCTGAGGCTGGCCTTGAACTTGTGATCCTCCTGCCTCAGCCTCCCAAGTCACTGGGATTACAGGTGTGCACCATTGCATCAGTTGATTTCTGTATTTTCTTGCTTCCCCTATTTCTATTAACTGGTATAAATAGCTGTATGACTGATAACTAAGGCAATTATTCAGTAAGCTCTTTGTGACATGGGTGGGGAGGGCAGGGGGCCAGGGAGGGGATACGGAGAAGAAACCAGGAGACTTCACCTCTCCTGGGGCAGGAGTGGGGTCTCTGCAGCATACGGCACACTTCATTTCGACTTAGGCTAGTGCGCAGATATAAGAAACGACTCCTCATTCAACAACTATTTTTGAGTGCCTGCCAGGTACCAGGCCCCATGTTGGAGATAAGAGGTATAATGGTGAGCGAAGACAGACGTGTTCTCTGCCCTTATCAAGAGCACTGTCTGAACCATACAGGTGCTGCAGAGGACAGGGAGGAAAGGGATCTCTTGCACACTGTTGGTAGAAATGCAAATGAGTACAGCCATGATGGAAAAGAGAGCGGTGGGAACTCAGAAAGTTAAAATAGAACTGCCATATGACCCAGCTATACCACTCCTGTGTACAAATCCAAAGGAAATGAAGTCAGGAGGTTGAAGAGACGTCTGCACTTCCTAGTTCATTGAAGTACTGTTCACAGTAGGTTGTACACAGTGGAAGAACCTGTGTCTGTCAACTGATGAATGGATAAAGAAAATGTGGTACGCATACACCCTGGAATATAATTCAGCCATGAAAAAGAATGAAATCCGGTCATTTGTGACAATGTGGATGGAACTAGAGATCATTACCTTAAGTGAAAGAAGCCAGGCACAGAAAGACAAGTACTACATGTTCTCTCTCATATGTGGAATCTAAAAAGAGGTGATCGCATAGAAGTTGAGAGTAGAATGGTGGATAGTGGCGGCTGGGGAAAAGGAGGGATGGGGAGAAACTGATCTGTGGGTACTAAGTCACAACCAGATGGAGTAGGAAGTTCTGGTGTGCTATTACACAGTAAGGTGGCTACGGATGACAATAGTGTACTGAGTATTTAAAAAAGATACAGGAAACGTTTTCACCTTAAAGAAATGGCAAATGTTTGAGGAGACAGATAGGCTCACCCTGATTGAAACATGATACAATGTATACACGTATTGAAACAATCCATGGAATCCATAAATATGGAGAAATACTTTTTTTGGCCTTACTGGCATTGAACCCAGGAGCATTCTACCTCCAAGCTACATTCCCAGTTCTATTTTTTATTCTTTATTTTGAAGCAGGATCTCACTAAGTTGCAGAGGGCCTCACTAAGTAGCTGAGGCTGGCTGCGAACCCACGATCCTTCTGTCTCAGCCTCCCAAGTACTGGGTGCATCAAAAATATTACTGTCTAAAGGGGAGGCCAGTTCCATGATAATTACAAAATGGTGATATATGTCATGAGACCAAAAAGCACTGCCTGCAGGCAGCCTGTCCGCCAGAGGGAGAGGCGCCCCTGAGAAGCTAGAAGTGGAAGGCAGGGTGGACTCAGGAGGGACAGAGGCAGCAAGGTGACGGTGAAGGCTGGGCAATTAGAAACCCCAGTGTCCCCGGGCAAGAGGGGTTGGGATGTGGGCATCTGAGCAACTTAGAAAAGGGCAGGGGCACAGATGTCCTCGTAGGGGCAGGGACGGGGATGCAGGGCCTTGTAGCCAGGTAAAGGGTTTCTTCCCTATCCTTAAACAATGGGAGCCACAAAAGATGGTTTAAACAGAATTTCAGTGTTGCCTCCTCAAAATTTTATTTGTACAAAGTATACTGAGAGCATGGAAATCGGAATGAAAATAATTCCACAGTCTTCCCGTCCATTATAATATATAACATAGTCCCTTCTAATATGGTATAACATATAACATAGTCCTTTCCAATATGGTATAATAAATAATATAGTCCCTTTCAATATGGTGTAATATACAACAAAGTCTCTTTCATTTTGGTATAATGTACAACACAGTCCCTTTTAATATGGTATAACATATAATATAGTCTCTTCCAAAATAACATACAACATAGTCCCTTTCTATATGATATAAGTGTACAACATAGTCTCTTTCGATATGGTAGAATGTATAACATAGCCCCTATTAATACACAACAAAGGCAACTTGATGTGAAAACAGCCACAATTCTTCTTCACTAAACAAATATTTATTGAGTACTGGACTATATGCTAGACATGATTAAGGCTACTTGATATTCTTCGGGGAACAAGACAAAGACGCTTAACCTCATGAGGAGTAACTCTAGTGACCAATAGATAATAATAAAGGCAATAAATACAAATGAGTAAATCAGATCGCACTTAAGAAGATAACATGTGTCCTGGAAATGAGAAAAAAATACGGATTGTTAAGGATGGCCGGGAGGGAGGTGGAACTGGGGAGGGAGGGAGCAGTTTATGGAATTCAGTAGAGTTGTTATGTCTCAATTAGAAGATGAAATTTGTACAGTTTTGGTTGTTTACAAAACCTTGACAATTTCTGCCAAGTTAAATAATTCGTCTATTGCTATCTATAGACACTCTTCAAACTTAAGGTATGGAACAAAGAGATGAAAGGAAATATTATCTATTACTCAGCTCATGCGTCTATGCCTTCTGTCTTCCTGGAATGGTCCTTCTATTAACAAAAAGCATTTTGAACATTCCTTCATGACTTTATTGTACTCCCCACATGGCAATGACTTATCCAGGGATAGAAGAAACCCAAACAAACAAGTGTTGTAATATCAGCTTCTTTCAGCTGGAAAATTCTGAGAATCTTGTTTTCAAAAGTCCTTATGTGCCGGGCGTGGTGGCACATGCCTGTAATCCTAATACTTGGGAAGCTGAGATAGGAGAATAGCAGGTTCGAGGCCAGCCTCAGCAACTTAGTGAGGCCCTCAGCAACTTAATGAGACCCCATTTCAAAATAAAAAATAAAAGATAGGGCTGGGGGTGTAGCTCAGAGGTAGAATGATCCTGAGTTCAATAATCAATAATACACAAAAAAAGTTCTATGCCACAAAGGATAAAAAAAAATCCAGAGAGCAGGAGGGGGAAGAAAGGGGGAATATACATTATTCAGTTATCATTAACTAATACCCATGATTACAAGCAAGTTTTAATTGGGCTTTAATATGAGTGTCAAGATCCTAAAATCTTAATTTGTCGTGTGTGTATGTGTGTGTGTGTGCTTGTGTGTGTGTGTGTGTGCGCGTGCGTGCATGTGTGTGTGTGTGCGTGCGTGCATGTGTGTGTGTGTGTGATACTGGGGATTGAACCCAGGGGCATTCTACTCTGAGCTACATCCCCAGTCCTATTTTATTCTTTTATTTTTGAAACAGGGTCTCACTATGTTGTGGAGGGCCTCACTAAATTGCTGAGGCTGGCCTCGAACCTCGATCCTCCTGTCTCAGCCTCCCAAGTACTGGGATGACAGGCAAGTGCCACCATACTGGGCACCGAAAGTGTTTTATCATTACAATTTTAAGCCTTGTGTGATATCTTGATTATACATGTCTCCCTACGAAAGGGCAGACAATGCTTTGGCTTCCTTTATATATGAAACAGACCCACTTGAGGAAAATAAAATTGGATTCTTTAATTAATGATCAGTAATTATCAAAAGTAAAGGCATAACTTGTTAGGTAAGGCAAATAACTTGTTCACCTTGTAGACAGAGTGGTGCTTGATTTTGTTATTTGTTCTGTGTACAATGCATATGTGATTGTATAATAAAGGCTACATTCATGGGTTACATTGTTTCCTGTGGAAGAATTACCAAAGACTATTGTTTAGAACTTAAGCTATTGAAAGTTAGCAATAAACTCAGGCCTGGGTAGGAATTCAGCATAAACAGAGCAGTCACCCTGTGACTCCCTGCGCTCAGTGTGCAGCTGTGTTAATAATCATAGGCACAAAACTGCGCCTGGTCAGAGCTGGCTGCTCAGCGCTTACTGTAAACAAGAACTTCTTGCTAGCCTGGACTCAGAGCACATTTCCTCCTGACAATCATTCTTGCTGTTTTTCTCCCCAGTAACCATTTTAGGATTGCTGGTGTTGTCAAGGAAACTTTAGTTTTACTTACAGACTTTTTCATTAAAAAAGAAGAAGCTGAGTGTGGTAGCACACAATTGTAATCCCAGTATTTGGGAGGCTGAGACAGGAGGATCATTGGTTTGAGGCCAGCCTCAGCATATAAAATAAAAAGGACTGGGGGTGTAGCTCAGAGGTAGAATGCCCCTGAGTTTAATCACCAGTACTGAAAAAAAAAAAAAGGCTGACAAACTGAGCTACAACTCCAACCTTTTTTATTGATTTTGAGACAGGGTCATACTAAGTGCCCAGGCGGCCTCCAGTGTGTGATCCTCCTACCTCAACCTCCCAGGTAGCTGGGTTTACAGGGTTGTATCCCATGCCCGGCTCCTATCTAGCCTCTTGATGCTGCACAAGCTTGAGGGTAATGTCTGCTAGTTACTACCTGTGCTTTCACATGGCAGGAATTTATATTTTCATAAGACTTCTACTTCTGGGAATGACATTTTATATCTATATGGCTTTTTGTTTGTTTCTTTGAGTATAAACTGAATCAGGAAAAATACATCTGGAGGAAACAATAGCACAGTTCTTCTGTGAGCCCTGCAGTGGCAGGTCCAGTTATCAGGATGGAAAACCTTCTCCATACTACCGCAGTGCACGCACTGCCAGCAAGAGAGAAGGCGTGGGATGCAAGGGTGAGCAGCTAGCACTGAGTTCGGCACAGACACCTGGCTTCCACTGACCCGGGAAGAAAAGAAATCAGCTCAGTTCCAAAACCAAAACAGTCCCCCCATATCTTGGAATAAGAAAAAGATACTATATCTATGTACAGAAACTTGACCTGTAAGCCCACAGCATAGGACAAGAAAAATGAGACTCACTCAAGTATTCTCTTGAGTGAGTATTCTCTTGAGACTCACTCAAGTATTCTCTTTGGATAGAAGACCTGAGAGGAAAACAGAATCACTGGATGGTGTTTCTGTGACTTGTGGAACAAGAAGGGAAAACAAAACTAATATTTATTAAACACCCAGGGTGGGCCAAGCACAGTGCCATGTTGTTCCCATTTCATGTTTATTAAAGCTTGACAACACAATTATAAGGCTTTACTTTCCCAACTTCTAAGGATGAAAATAATGGAGGTTGAAAGAGGTGATGTATGTCAGTGAGTAGATACAAGAAGAGGTCAGAGTGTGACCTGAGACCCACTGCACTCCACAGCTGTGTCACACTGTCCACGACTCTCCCATTCCCAGGAGACTGTCTTGGTGAGAGCTGGTTTACTTCCTTTACAAAGCCAGAAGGCACCAGTTCAAGAGCTGAGCTCTCAGACGAGGCTCCCTGAGTTCAAAGCCTTCTTCTGACTATTCAACCTTGGGCAGGTGACTGACCTTGCTGGTCTTGGCTTCCCCAGATGTGCATAATGGTGCCCATCTCATGGTATCACTGTGCATAGTAAATGAATTAATCCATATAGGAAGATGTTAGGATAACAGGTGCTAGAGCACATAATTCTCAATACATGTTTTTATTTATACTATTATTAAGGCAACTCTTTGCTATAACAAACTACTCAAAAGCAAATATAGTCTCTTGGCACTTAATGACAAATACATTCTGAGAAATGTGTAGTTAGGTGATTTTGACATTGTGTGAACATCATAGATTGTACTTAAACTAAGACTACTACGACACAACCAGATGATGTAATCTTAGAGGACCACTGTTACATATGTGGTCCATTATTACTGAAACATTGCTATGTGGCGTATGACTATCTTACATGCAAAAGCAAGTATTAGAAGCCTATTGTGTCCCTGGTACCTCACAAATCCCTGGCATCAAAGAAGTGTTCAATATAACATTTTATTTTTATTTTTATTTTTTTAGGTACTGAAGATTGAAGCTGGGGCACTCTACCTCCTAGCTACATCCTTAGCCCTTTTCATTTTTAATTTTGAAACAGGGTCTCGCTAAGTTGCTGAAGGTCTGGCTAAATTTCTGAGACTGTCCTTGAACCTGCAATCATCCTGGCTCAGCCTCCCAATACTGAGAGTACAGGCATACACAACTGCACCCGGCTTCAATACAACAATTTTAATGATGAGATAAATGTCTAAAGGACTCCAAATAAAAGTTCTAAAAATGGAGTATAAGAGTTGGGCATCAAGCCAGGCATGGTGGCTCACGCTTGTAATCCCGGTACTTGGGAGGCTGAGACAGGAGGATCACAGGTTCGCAGCCAGCCTGAGCAAGTAGTGAGGCCCTCTGCAACTAAAACCCTGTTTCAAAATAAAGAATAAAAAATAGGGCTGGGGGTGTAGTTCAGAGGTAGGATGCTCCTGGGTTCCATCCCCTGTTCCGCAAAAAAAAAAAAAAAAAAGTCAGGCATGGTGGCATATGCCTGTAATCCCAGTACTCAGGAGGCTGAGCCAGGTTCGAGGCCAGCCTCAGCAATCTAACAAGGCCTTCGGCCATCTAGCAAGACCCTGTTTCAAAACTAAAAGTAAAAAGGCTGAGAGTGTAGCTTGGAGGTAGAAAGCCCCTGAGTTCAATCCCCAGTACTGCAAAAAACAAAAATAAAAATAACTCTTTAAAGGCCCTGTCTTCACATACAGTCACATTCGGAGGTACTGGGGATTAGAGCTTTAACACATGAATTCTGTGAGTATACCCCTCAACCCACAACAGGACAACCAACAACACCCTTCAACCCACCCCAATGGGGAAGACAGGGAAAGCCACAGAGGTCTGTGCCTAACAGAAGGAACCACGCGTGTGAATTGAAAGAGGATGGTGTAACATGTTGGAGTGAATGGAATCAAATGTTTTTTGCAATCATAGAAGTTGAAGCTGGAGAGAGGGACATGGACGGAAATCAGACCATGAGAAGTCTATGTTTATGTATATTTTGAGACAGTGTCTTGCTATGTTGCCTGGGCAGGCCTCAAACTCATGATCCTCCTGCCTCAGGCTCCCAAAAAGCTGGGATTGCAGGCATGCACCTCTGTGCCCGGCTCCATGTAAGGTCTTATAAACAGGATAAAATATTAAGAAGCTGGAGATATGGTCAGGGAAATGGAAAGCGCTGTAGAATTTCAATCAGGGTAAGCGCGTGGCGTGATTGAACTTGCAGTTTGGAAAAATCGCTCTGTCTGCAGGGGAGGGTTCCTGATTGGGGCAGGGAGTATCTCGGAGCATGGGAAGTAGACATGGGGGAGAGGCTGATGGCTGGGGTCACGCTGCAGATGAAAGAAACCCTTGTGCTCTGGAAAGCTGATCAATGACTTGGTGCCTGATAGGGGCAGAGGGACAGAAGAGTGACTCTGACGTTGCCGGCCAATGGGAAGCTCCTGGAGAGGGAAGACCACAGCGTCAGAATCCTAGAACTCCCAGGACAGCACTGGAGACTGATAGCAGCTACCACTTACTAAACACTTCCTACACGCCACGAGTATGCCGAGAACTCTGCACGTACTATCGCATGCCTTCCTACAGATAAAGAGGTGAGCCTTAATGAGATAGTATAACTGGGCCAAAGGCTCACAGCCACTAAATGGCAAAGCCACAAAGCCAAAAAGGGAAATTCAGTCTTTTTTGTTTTTCCGGAACTGGGGATTGAACCCAGGGGCATTCTACCTCCGAGCTACACCGCCAGCCCTATTTTTTATTCTTTATTTTGAAACAGGATCTCACTAAGTTGCAGAGGACCTCACTAAGTAGCTGAGGCTGACCACAAACCTGTGATCTTCCTGTCAGCCTCCCAAGTATTGGGATTACAAGCGTAGGCCACCACGCCAGGCTTCCCAGCCCTATTTTTTATTCTTTATTTGGAAACAGTGTCTCATTAAGTTGGAGAGGGCCTCACTAAGTAGCTGAAGCTGGCTGCGAACCTGGATCCTCAGGTCTCAGCCTCCCAAGTACTGGGATTACAAGCGTGCGCCACCACGCCCGGCTTTTTTTTTTTTTTAACTGAGGATTGAACCCGGGAGCATTCTACCTCTGAGCTACACCCTCAACAGTTTTTACATTTTTTAAAATTTATTTTGACACAGGATCTTGCTAAGTTGCTGAGACTGCTCTCAAAACTGCGATCCTCCTATCTCAAGTCTCCCAAGTACTGGGATGACAGGCGTGTGCCACTATGCCTGCTTGAAATTCAGTCTTTCTTTTTTTTTTATTTTTTTGCAGTACCGGGGATTGAACCCAGGGGCGTTCTACCTCCGCGCTACACCCCCGGCCCTATTTTTTATACTTTATTTTGAAACCGGGTCTCACGAAGTTGCGGAGGGCCTCACTAAGGAGAGAAAGAGAGACAGAGACAGAGAGAGACAGAGAGAGAGAGAGAGAGAGACGGAGAGAGACAGAGAGAGCTGAGGCTGGCCACGAACCTGGATCCTCCGGTCTCCACCTCCCAAAGTACTGGGATTACAAGCGTGCGCCACCACGCCCGGCCTGAAATTCAGTCTTTCTAATGGCAGAGCCCAAGCTGAAAACCAGCACTGCCTTGATGGAGAATTCAGGGAGGAGCGCGCCTGAAGATCAGCAAGAACGCCTGGCAGGCCGAGGGTGTAGTCAGTGGTAAGAGTGTTTGCCTAACATGCCAGAGGCCCTGGCTTCCTTCCCCAGCGCTACACAAAAATAAATAAATGAATTAATTCTTGGCCTGCTGGCCTCACTTCCCAACTCCTCCACCTACCGCTGGCCTTGATCCTCATCCACACCTGTTAGTAGATTATAAAATGTCTGGCAGGCTGGTGGTGCAAGCCCAGGGCCTCAGAGCCCAGATCCATGGTGGGGGCTACTGCAAGCAACCTCTGCTCTCTGCAAAGACTGCTTCTTTCTCTGATCACCACAGGCCAGCATCCAGGACCTCTGGGGTATGTGTGCATATAAGTAGCACCTCCCATTGTTGTTGGGTCAGGATCCAAGACCCAAGATAGGGAATCAGAACTCCACGTTTACTAGTGCACATGTTTTTCAAAAACATTTGAATGTAATACACACACAGAAAAATGAACAGACCATAAGTGGTTAGCTTGATGAAGTCCCACAGACAGAACACACCTACGAAACAACACTGAAATCCAGAAAAGAAGTTTCCCCCAGGAACTTTGTATTCTCTAATTGCCCCCGGCCCCACCCCTCCTCCAGGGAACCACTGTCCCTAAAGCTGATACCATAGATTAGTTTTGTCTTTCTGTGTACAGTATATAAATGGAATTGTACAATGTAGGCACTTTTTCATCTAAATCTATATGCACTGAAAGTCTAAAATGCTGCAGAGGTTGCTGACTGAAAGTCTAAAATGCTGCAGAGGTTGCTGACTGAAAGTCTAAAATGCTGCAGAGGTTGCTGCAGGCAAGACCTAGGTAAAATCGCATGGTCTCATCTTCCTATATGCTAAGCCCTCCTACTTTGGACCTACAGAACCTGTCCACTTGCATTCTGAATCGCACTCAGGTAAAATCAGTCATGTGAAATGAATGCGGGGAACTGTGTGGCCCATTTCTGTGCTGGGTTTTCTTGAAGAGATTGAGTCGCTGACCCAGACTAACTGTAACAAATCCCTTCCTATGAATTAAAGATTAGAAGGTAAAGTAGCGGTAATGGTGATAGAGGTTTTTAAAGGAAAAGTTCTATTGCAATAGCTACATTGAGATAAGCTTTGGATAAATTTGAAGTCACTCTAAAGATTGCTTTATCAAAGAGCTTGTAATCCCAGTACTTGGGAAGTGGAGATCAGAGGATCCGGGTTCACGGCCAGCCTCAGCTACTTAGTGAGGCCCTCTACAACTTTGTGAGACCCGGTTTCAAAATAAAGGATAAAAAATAGGGCCAGGGGTGTAGCTCGGAGGTAGAACGCCCCTGGGTTCAATCCCCGGTACCACAAAAAAAAAAAAAAAGATTGCTTTATCAAAGACATCTCTTTAGGAAGAATCTTTTACATTACCAACTAGTAGTTCCTTTAGAAAGGGATTTCAGACAAGGTTTTGGATGTGTTGTAAAAAAACAATAAAAATGTGAGCAGAAAGATTTTACCAGTTTAAAAACATTCTATTCTAAAACAATTTCATAGAAGTCATGCATTTACCTTTCAATACTTTACTGTTTGTTTACTAAACTAATTTACATAGTACTTGCTGAATTCTGAGTTTGTTTCTTACCTGGTCCTAAGAATTTACCTGTGGGGTGGGGCTTATAATCCCATCTTGAAGATATGAGGATTTCAGCTTTGATAGTTCTCTAACTCACAGGAATTAAATGACTTTTGCTTTCAGTCCCAGCATATCATCTTTTAAACTTTTAAAGTTGTCCATAAAGGAGAAAAAAAGGTATCTATTCACCACAGTTGTGCTAACATGTAGTCTTTCTGTGTGTGTTTACTTAAAATTACAGAGGTGGGCAGAGTTAGAATATAATTCCATTATGGAGAAGATTCACTTTTTTTAACACAATGAATTCTTTGTGTGAAATTCCTACTGTGCATGTTTGGATAATTTCCTCTTAGACCCTAAAAATTCCTGATTACACCTTGATGTCCCTTTCTGAGAAAATAGCCGACAATTAGTGCAGCCTTCTTGTTGAACCAAACAAGAATCTAATTCCCATCTTAATGAATTGCTTGTCAGAGAAGACTCAAATCAACTGTGACCACAATTGTGCCTGCGGGACCCAGTGGGAAGCAGCAACTCAGTAAATTTAAAGTCCTTGTACTTTAGCAGACGTCTACTGCTGGGTATAAGAGCCCGGTTTCTGCTATTCTTTAATTTCTTTTTTCAGGATAACACAGGGCTCTATGAGTGTTCAAATTTTAGGCCATTTTTACTTTTTGCATTTGCTATTGTAGTCTTCATATTTATTTCCTGTGTTGGATGAGTTGTAGATTACAGCTTCTTCACGCATGATATGAGTGATATTCCATACACATCTCTGGCTTATTTACAGTCCATAAACTTGCTAGGTGCAAAGCTCAAGCTCAAAGAGTGTGTTTTTTTTTTTTTTTTTGCGGTACCAGGGATTGAACGCAGGGGCATTCTACCTCCGCGCTACGCCCCCAGCCCTATTTTTTTATACTTTATTTTGAAACCGGGTCTCACGAAGTTGCGAAGGGCCTCACTAAGTAGAGAGAGAGAGAGACAGGGGGAGAAAGAGAGAGACAGACAGACAGACAGAGAGAGAGACAGACAGGGAGAGAGAGAGAGAGAGAGAGCTGAGTCTGGCCGCGAACCCGGATCCCCCGGTCTCCGCCTCCCAAAGTACTGGGATTACAAGCGTGCGCCACCACGCCCGGCTTCAAAAGGTGTATTTTTAAAAACAAACCAACCACGCTTCACACAGCTTAACTCTGGGTAAAACTAGTGAGATGTGAAAAATAAAATAGAGAAGCAGAGAAATGAAGACGTCACCACACCTTAATATACCGTGGAGAAACAAGGGAAAATGATAAAGATCATACCTGAACGGAGGCTTTTATTGATCACTGATAGAATGTTCTAAATGAGAAGTAGATTTTTTTTTCTCATTCATTTCTAAGCTTCTCTTTTTGAAAAGCCCAATTTGCTCCAATTTGCCCAGGAACGCTTTCAACAAACTCACTGAAAACCTAGTAACTGTGGCTAAAAGGATTTGAGATGAAGAACTAAATCCCCATCTGCCAGTTTCTCTGAATTTGACTCTTTCAAATTGTTTCTAAGGTATCATTGTTGAAATAGAGACCACAAGAAGACGCAAAAGGAAAAGCCCACTCCATGCATGCTAAGTAGTAAATTTAAATTGAGTGTGTGTGTGTGTGTGTGTGTGTGTGTTGCTAGGGATTGAACCCAGGGACATTCTACCTCTGAGCTACACCCCCAGCCCTATTTTATTTTTTATTTTGAAATAGGGCCCAAGTTGCTGAGGCTGTCCTCGAACCTGCAATCCTCCTGTCTCAACCTCCCAAGTAACTAGGATTACAGGCACGTGCCACCACAAATGGCAATTTTAAATTGATTTTAATCAATTATTTTATTCAAACAACATACATTTTACTGTGTCATATGTGAAATGAGTATTATTAAAAAATCTCATTGATACAAACCCATTTGATAAAACAACAACATCCATATTGTTTGAGAACAAATATAAAACATTATGCCTTTATCCAACTCCTAGAATAAACAGATGATCTCCTATTTTGCCTTTTATCTTCTGACTGAAAAACCACAATTCTCACTTATCTGAGATAATAAGTGGACAGACTAAGAGAGGAAAAAAAAATCACAAATACCAAAAAATCTCATTTGCAGGTCTGTCAACCTACATCTCTCCTTGAATAGGTCTATCTTTAACTAGACCAGCCAGCCAGGAGAACTGGATAATTTATATCCCCCTTCCCTTCCTTTCCTTTCCTGCTTTTTGTTGCAATGTTAGAAGACAAACAAGCAACAGACTCCAGCAGTTTCAATGCCCTAAACTAAAGAAGAAAAGAACCATCTTAGGTATGCTGTGGGGATTTTAAGCCCCGTCTCTGTTTCTCATCTGAGACCTTAATTATAAGGTTTGCCACCAGAATTTCTTACTTCAAATCTTCCAAATAGTATTTCTGGCAAACCTACAATTGCATGCATTGCTATATGTAAAGAAGAGTTCCCGGAGTATCAGTCTGTTTTTCCCAACACCCTCCCTAATAACTTTGCAGAACAGGATTCAACAGCACTTGGAAAAAGGTTTTGAAGACAAAAATGTATAGCTCAAGCACAACAATGCTGAAGCTTCGTCCCATAGAAACCATCCTCAAAGTATTGTTGTTGTTTTAAGTCAGGCTTGGCGGTACACACCTGTAATCCCAGTACTTGGGAGGCTGAGACAGGAGGATCACAGATTTGAAGCCAGCCTCAGTGACTTAGTGAGACTCTGTTTCAAAATAAGAAATAATTTTTTTTAAAAAGCTGGGGGTGTAGCTAAGAGGCAGCAATGCCCCTAGGTTCATTCCCAAGTACAAAAAAAAAAAAAAGCCTTTAGATGTGACATCGTTACCCCACCCTCTCTAATCTTGGACTGCCTAGGTGACCTGAATTTCTCCCCAGCCCTAATTTTGTTTTTCTTTGAGGACAGCATGACTGTAGGTGGAAGTTCCTCTTCCGGTAGGCTAGCCAAAACCATCTGGATCTATGATTGTTACCATGTACCACAAGACAACCTTTAAGCTCATTATAATCCCACCCGCAAGCAAAATGACACTCCCCACCCCCTGCCAAGATAGTTGACAACTGTCATGACAAGGATCAGAAAGAATGGAACAGATGGAGGTGGTGCCCAATTCCCAGACAATCTCTGCCCATTCCCAGAAAACACACGAATATTCTTCCCCTTTATTAGCCTCTCCCTCTCCCTCCTTTCTTTTCTCTATATCTATAACCCGCAGCCAACAGGTTGAGGAGTTGAGGTGTGAGGCTTTCCTCCTGCTTCTCCTATTCTTGGCCGAGAATCAACCTTCCTTCACTGCTCAGAGGGCACTAGGGCTTGTTACAGGTTCCACAATTCCAAGAGAGGGAAAGGACCCAGTTTGGACAGGACTCCAACATGCAGAGCTCACTAACTTTCTTCTGGGGTAGTGTGGTGTGAGAACTTGATACCTACTCCTGCTTGTGAGTATTAAACAGCTTTGATCCAGCCTTTATTCTCCTGAACCCTGGGAAAATTCTTGACACCAGTTTTTAAAGAATTTGCTAAAGTTGTTGAAAAACATCTGTTTCTGTGTTTCTCATGACATGGGTCCCATTGACTTTGGAATGACAGAGAGAAGGCAACAGGGAGAAAGAAAGATCACAAAATTTTGGGAAATTATACCTACCTTTGTCACTGCATAATGAATGTATAAGTAGATGGAGTATGACCACCGCTTCTACTACTAAATCTGTATGAATTTTATCTCCTGTGGTAGTAACATCATAATAATGGTAAAATCCAGGCATTATGTTAATCCTCAATCTGTTCCTATGATTCCTAATTCAAATATATTCTTCTCAATATGCAAAGCTGGCCCAGTTTCTATTCTCATTTATCTCTGCCGCAGGCCTATCTTTAGAGAGATGTTTTGCTTCTCTGGGTTTTATTTCAACTCTGCCCTGGCCCTCATTCACCTCTACGTATCTACATACTAGGGTTTTCTCTTATTTCCTAAACCTCAACATGTTGAAGAGGAATAGTTTATTCCACCAGTCAGTTTTCATGTTATAAAAAAAAAATACTGCTATTTCCCATTTCTGACCACGATTAAGCAGGACATATTCCCTGCAAAGGGCTAGAAAGCATATTTCTGACAGGTGTTCCTGTAAGTTATTTTCATTACTTATCTTAGATTTTCAACATCTTAAGAAGGTGGAGGTGGAACAGGGAGGAAGAAAAGGAAGGTCAGAAAATGATTCAAAAGACCACTCAAAAAAAAAAATCAGTGCTTTTCAAGAATATATTAAGAAAGAAAACTACTTCTTCCATAGATCTTGTCCCAAGGTCTTTATATTGCTGTTGTTGATCCTCACAACAAATCTATGAGATGAATACTATTATCTCCAGGGAGGAAACTGAACCACTGGGAGACTGAATACCTTGCCCAGGATCCTACAGTCCACAGAACAGCCAGGATTCCATCTGGGCAGTCAGGCTCCAGAAATATTTTCCCTCACCATTGATTTGCTTCTTTCAAAGCTAACAGCATTGATTATCTCAATATTGGTGAGGCTGAAAGTGAAATTAACGGTGATACAATCAAAATGCTCTGATTCTTTTGTGATTCTATATATGAAATGTAATAGTTGAGATACATACTGATTTGACAGTTTTGGTATTTATTGATATACAAGGACATTGCTCAAATGTTGTTCAAGAGTGATATTTATTTTAGGAAACATGGAATACATTTTATGGTATTTAGACTCATGAGTAGGATGACCATGTGTCCTGGTTTGCTCAGAAAATTCCAGTGTATATGTGCTGTCCAGACATACTTGTTAATGGCATTTCCTTTAGTCTTACTTGCAAACAGTGTAGCTGCACACGTCAAATTGTGAAGATGGAAACCCAACATCTTTTGGACTATTTTTCAGGTCATCTCCTACCCACCTCAATCCCCTTCCCCCCAACACACACCATGTAGTACTGGATGGAGATTGAGCCCAGAGGTGCTCCTCCACACCTCTTTATATTTTATTTTGAGACAAAGTCTTCCTAAGTTGCTGCACTGGGCCAGAACTTGTGACCCTCCTGTCTCAGCCTCCTGAATCACTGGAATTACAGGGACACACCACCATGCCCAACTCAAATCATTCTTTATAACAACGCAGAAGCCCCTGGTCTGTGCCCAAGCAACCAGCGGCTACTCACTGTCCAGCATTTGTCCTGTTGTTTTCATATATTTATAGTTGTGTTGTCCCACCCTCAATCTTTCTACTGAGCAAGATATCTTCTTTTTGTTGTTCTAGTTATAATATTCACTGGACTACTAATTATTTTAATACTTCTAAAAGGCAAAGATTAAAATAAAAGTTGGGTGTCGTGGTGCACACCTGTAACCCCAGTACTTAAGAGACTGAGACTGGAGGATCACAAGTTCAAGGACAGTCTCAGCAACTTAGCGAGACCCTGTTTCAAAATAAAAAAAAATAATAAAAATCTAACTAGGGGTGTAGCTCAGAGGAAGAATGCCCCTGCGTTTAATTCCTAGTACCACCGCCACAAAAAAAGATTAAAATAAAACAAATACCCTTCTTTCCCACCTCAAAAAATAATCCATAAAATCTTTCGTTGCACTTATGCCTGTAATTTACTTCCATAAATTCTAGTATAATCATACAGGCTCATAATAGGAGGTAACCTATTTACTTTTTCTTCTCAAACATTTTACAGAATTTGGTACATCACCAAATGCTCAATGTTGCTCAAATGTTGTTCAAGGCCGGGCGTGGTGGCGCACGCTTTTAATCCCAGTACTTGGGAGGCGGAGACCAGAGGATCCAGGTTCGCAGCCAGCCTCAACTACTTAGTGAGGCCCTCCGCAACTTCGTGAGACCCGGTTTGGGGGTGTAGCTTGGAGGTAGAATGCTCCTGGGTTCAATCCCCGGTACCGCAAAAAGAAAAAATGTTGTTCAAGAGTGATATTTATTTTAGTGATATTTATTTGAATCATTATCTTCATAAGAGTTGACAAGTGCTGGCTGCAGTTGGTTTCAATAATTCTGACTCCTCCAGTTTCCATTTCCTCATCTGAAAATCAGTTGCTCCTGCCATTGGGAGTTCCACGGTGCCTGTCCCCATTTCTCTGTATTCTGCTCTTCCTGCCTACAATCACCTACTTTTTCTCTAGGTATTTTGCTAAATTGCTGCGTCTCCTCCTCCACTACTTTGTAGTCTATATAGTCACTTTAATGACGTTCATATCCTTAAGGATCCCATGGCCACTTTCTGGAAACAAGCCACTGTTGGGTTTCATTCTCTCACACTGGGCTTCTTCGCTGCCTCCAACTCAGCCCTTGCCTTAGAAGGACTATGTTGTTGTTGTTGTTAATATCACTTCAAAATTCTGTAAAAACTACTTTCTTTTGGTCTCTTTACCCAAATTCCCTAACCTGTTATGTTTAGATGTAGAATGTCACCTGAAGAGCTTACATATTAATGTTCAGAATTTATATAATTAAGTCACGAGGCTTATAATCTCACTGGTAGATAAACGCATTGTAATGGATTTACTGGGTGGTAACCTAGGCTGGTGTGATATGGCTGGAGAAGGTGGGTGCCTGGGGAATGGTCTTAGGGATTATGCTTGTGTCTTTGAATCCCCTTGCTTGCTTTCCCTTGCTTCCGGCCTCCATGACGTGAGAGCAGAGCCTTGCTCTCTCTGCTTACCACTGCCATGCCCTGAGCTCCACATGGCCTCACATGGACTGAACCCCCAAATCTCCAAAAACTGTGAGAAAATAAATCTTCCTTCCTCTACATTGTGTGGTCAGTCAGTCATTTTGTATTATAGCAGTGAGAATATTGACTGAGACATCTCCTTATCCTTGCATCAAATTCATCTAGTTACTCAGATGTATTGTCTACCTGGGGACCTCAACTAGCAAAGTTAGCTTCCCACTCCTGTGCTTCATTTCACTGTTTTGCATATGAAGATCCTTGGAAAATTCCCCTGCAGAAGGAAGGGAAGAAAGTCTGCCCCACCTCTGCAGATCAGCATATTCCCTGAAGCACTGGATTCCATGACTTTAACTCTATTCACAGAGTTACAGATGTTGGAAAGTAAGGTCAACCACTTGCCCTGGGAAGTTGCTCTGTGCCAATGGCACACTCTGCTCTGCTTAGTGATTGGAAGGTTTTGACAATGTGCTTTCAAATAGGTAGGATCTTAGTGTCTACACTTGTCCTGATTATGATGCCAAATAAATAATCATATTTATCTTTAATTTCCCTTCTTTTATTATAATTTACAACACTATATGGTCTTAGTTATCCACAGATAGATAATGATATAATATGATGATATGATATATGATATGAATATGAATATGATAATTTGGGTTCTCTCTAAACTTAGGTTGGATATATGGCACCTTTCTTGGGGAGAAATAGCTATAAGGACTAAAGACCACATTTAATAGGAAGAAGTGAATTTCAATAAATATTTAAGAAAACTAATTACAGCTTCAGAGTAACACAGCCAAAAGTAAATTATATATTCCACTCCATAATAATGTTTTAAATAGTCATTTCTTCCTAATTACCTGTAAACTTGTTTCTTCATGTAAATGGTCTTGTTTGAGATAAATAGATTTCCAGAACAAAGATGAAATCATTGCAAACAGAATCAATTGCATCATCTATTTTAGAGCTATTAATGTAAACCTTAACGACAAATTTGTTAACATAGATGGCAATGGCACTCATTTCAAATTAATGTTCTTAAAGTTTTTACAATTGCAATGCTATATTAAGAGTAAGAAGAAATATCCAATGGTCTCTTTCAAGGACTCTTCCCTTAAAAAAAAAACCTACAAATTAAAAGTTAGCATTTCAAACTAGGCAACTGGATACTACAAATTCCTTATTTCTCAGTTCCTCCCAAATTATAGCCTAGATTCAGAAAGATTTGACTATACAAAATAGTATGATACAAAAGCTATTGGTTTATTAGGAAAGGTTTGAGTGTCTATTTTTTTAATCTCATCTAAAACCCTTACAAATAGTATTTATAGCAATGGGGGGAACTGTTAAACAGTGGGCCCAAGTCAAAATGATATAGAATGATTATGAGCACACAAGAGAGAAAAAATAAACCCATCCCTTGCTTAATTTCTCAGAAGCCCAACTTCTGCATTCCTGAATCATGACCAGGGATGGAGTGCTGGGAGGAACAAGGGACCTCATTGTTACCTGTCTATGCTCTTTAGCTAAGAGGAGGAAAAGCCTATTGTGTCACCACACAGTAATTCCAGGCTAAGAACTGACCTGAAGCCTGAGGAGAAGCTTCCAGAACCCACACCACAGCCGTCTTTTACATGGTATTTCTTGTGAAGAGGTTGAGTGGGCTTAGCAATGGGTATTTTTGCGGAGCCTGGGGTCTTTGTTATGCTGCTTGAAATGTGTGCAGTCCAAAGACATGAATGATCATGAAGGTAGACAGAAAAGAGGGGGAGAGACCAGGTTAGCGAGAAAAGGACCAAGGAAAAGTTCATAAAGAAATGTTAAAGTTAAGCACTAGTCCTTTATTGACTGTGACACAGTCATACAATCCACAGAAGCAGAAAGGTCTGTTTTGGTATGTTGTTTGGATTTGGTTCCGAAGACCCAGTATTTTATGACAACGCTCACATTTTGCTGAAACAACCCCAGAAATTATGGTTGAGGAATGCAGGAGCAGAAAGAATTCTATTTCTCCCTATGCATGTTTTTCTTCTAAGAGTAGTAATGAGGATTAATAAACACCATGGCAGAGTAGAGATCTTATTAGCCTACCACGGGTGAACAGGCAATGGCCAATTTGTAAAGGGAACTAAAATTAAATTTTTAATATAATCTAATGTCAATTAATGCATTTACTAAAGAATGACCACCCTGAAAATTAATCTACTTAATAGTTAAAAGGTAATCAAATTGGTCTGTTCTACAAATGTAGCTCTCCTTCCTTTCTAATTAAACTGGTTTATGAAGTTGAATTTTCCAGGTACCTGAATTTTTTTTTTTAAGTTTTGTTGGGCAAATCGGACTTTGGCTATTTCTTATAATAGGAAAACTGGCTTCTTGTCTTAGCAATTGCCAATTACATTTATAACCCTAAGAAACTTCAAGGACAGAAAATCAAACTAAAATCAGAAAGGAAAATTATAGGGTGAATGTTATGGTTTGCGCAATTACGAAGAGACAGCACTATTGTATTTTGAAATCTCTGAGGCTGCCAGGGGCAGCAACAGCTGCTGGGGCTGGCAGTCCCCTCCCTGGGCGGGCACCCCAGTGAAAAGCCAGTCTGTGAGAGCCCACCCGTGGGATAATACTTTCTTCACACTGGCTCAGTTGGCAGAGATCCTCTGCTTTTCTGTGTCCCAGCCCCAACATTCTGAATTTTTGTGCATATTCCTTGTGGCCATCATTTTCCAGCTTTTAAAATTACATTCTCTGATTCCTTCTGAATCACCCCAAATCACGGAGTGCCAAATTAGATGCTGCATTTAACAGGACACAAATTACCTCCAAGAAGAGGAACTGCCGCATAAGGCGGTCATGGAAACTCCAGTTTCACAGTTTGAAAAACAAAAGCATTTCCCTTCTCCTTCACCTCCTGGGGACTATTTTTTTTTTAACAAGAGATAAAATCTGACAAAGTAAAAATATAAGCAGCTGGCTGCTGGAACCTGACGCAGATTAGCATTTCTCTGTGTTTCTTTAGTGCCTCGTTTTTTTATTTCTCGGTGTAAAAAAATGTGTCTTCTGTGATGGGTTTTAACCAGAGTCAATTATTTTGTTTCCCAATTGGGGGAGAAGAAATTCCAAAATTGCCTCCCTAGCTCCATCTCATAAACATTTATAGGGCATGCTGCTCGGTTTTGAGACCATAAAGACCAAGCTAGCTCCTGCTCTGGGGGAGGCTACGGTCCAGCGTGGGGCAGGGGCAGCTACAGAGAAGTCACATGGCAATGGCCAATGCGAATCCTAAATGTGGGGCTACAGTTGGCCAAGGGTCTCCTGGAAACATAAAGGAGATAAACTGAGCCAGACTGGAAGAGAATAGGAAAGGGAATCAGAGAAGGCTTTCTGGACAATGTCACCTCAGACCTGATCTCCAGGAATAATGGGACTGAGGTGAAGACCAGTGGACAAAGGACACAGGATGTGAACAAAGGGAACCGACCGTGATGGTGAAGAAGCATGAGTTTGGTCATGGTATCTACATCTTACCACAATTAAAAAAATATATATGACAGTATCGTGGGTTTTGCAGTGAGAGCTCTATAGCTTATTTATGTAAATTACCCTCCATGCCTCAGTTTCTAAATCTGTAAAAGAAGCAGTGCTATAGGACCCACCTCATAGGAGTAAGACCCTTGGGGCTATGATACATGTAAACCACATGGAATGACGCTTCCTCTGTAGGAAGCACTTGGTAAATGTTAGCAATTAGTGTCATTCACACGCACCCAGGCCTGGTGCATCTGAGTTACCTTCCCCCAAAGCAGAAGTCCAACAGACAAAAGAGAGGAACCCAGGCAAGAGAACTGGGCTGGAGGTAAAGGGACCCTTCTTTCCTTCCTGGGGTCCTCACTGGACTTTAAGTGTGCACCGAGGGTGTATCCTGGAAGCTCTGTCCACTTTACTACCTGGGAATAATCTGCCAATGAAAATCACTTAATCTTCACTTTTGATTTTAAAAATTTTAATCCTCCCTTTCATTAAAATTCTCCTTTTGAAAAAGCAGACTGATGATACTACTGTAAATGTGCCATCCATCCCATGACCCCAGAAGGACAGTGGGCCTCTATTGATGGAAGCTGAGCATTCCTGCAAAAACCTGGTTTGGGTCAGGTATGAGGCAAATGACAGTCTGTGGATGGAGTAATGCTATGTTCTTGTACCATGTGTCATTTGGAAGGTAATGACAAGAAGACAATATGACTAAACATGATAATGAGTTCTTCCCCATTATAAATGGTTTAGAAATTTCTAGTTTTCCAGGTGCAGCAGCACATACCTGCAATCGCTGTACTTGGGAGGCTGAAGCAGGAGGATCACAGTTTCGAGGCCAGCCTCAGCAAGTTAGTGAGACCCTGTTACAAAATAAAATTTAAGAAATAGGGCTGGGGGTATAGCTTTGAGGTAGAATGCCCCTGGGTTCAATCTGAAGGAAGGAAGGAAGGAAGGAACGAAGGAAGGAAGGAACGAAGGAAGGAAGGAACGAAGGAAGGAAGGATGGAAATTGCTGTAGTTTGAATCTGAAATGTCCTCCAAAGACCCGTGTTTTAAAGGCTGAGTCCTGAACTTGGTGCTATTGGAAGCTGGTGGAGACCATAAAAGGCGTGGCTTGGCGGGATGTCTTTAGGTCACTGGGCAATACCCTAGAAGGGGGCCGTGGGACACTGGTCTCTCTTTTCTCTTCCTCTTTCACTCTCTGGCCATGAGGGGAGCAGCCTTCCCCACCACATGCTCTCTAAGAGCAACGTGGCCAATAATGGACCATGGACCAAAACCTCCAAAACAGTGAGCCCAGATAAACTTTGTCTTTTGATAAGTTTATTATTTCAGGTAACTATTACGGTGATGGAAAGCAGACTAGGACAGAGATGTACCTTAGAGAGGTAAGCTGCTGAACTTCTTAGTCTCCTCATTTAGAAAATGAGACTTGATGTTCTCTAAAGATCCTTGGGACTCAAATGTCCCATGTACTGATGAAAAGGTTGTCTGGAATCAAAGTGAACATAAAACCCTGAGAAAAGGGAAACACTTCTTCAGTCCAGCCATTTGTCAGACAATATTACTATGGAAAGTTTGTAGGAGAGATCAATGTCAGGCTTTTACATTTATAACTTTCCTATAAAGATTTGCTACTAATTTGCTACTCGTGAGCTTAGCTCACCTTTTATTT